>VUYV01000168.1:714794-800546 GCA_008711295.1 Anarhynchus alexandrinus
CATTGATTATGCAAACTATGTTCCAAGAAGAAACATGAATAGGTATAAGGAATACAAAATAAAAACAAGCATTTGTAAAGAGAAAACGAGCCACAGGAGGAGAAATCCCCCGTTTAACTCCCAGCGCTGTAATAAATATTCTTTGCTCCACCGAATTTGCCCCGGACTAAAATTCAATAGAGTGAGCATGTTTCTCACAACTAGCTGTATCTATCTGGATCAAAGCTGATCAGAAATTTTTCACTTAGGCAGTTTCATGAAAAAATTGTACTTTTGTCAAAAGCAAAGCATTTGATAAACATACAGATTGTGACAAAAAACAATGCTTTGAGAATATTCAGGTTTTAGGTCTCAAATGTCATTTCAGCTTTTTTATTTGTGCATTTCTCATCTGATCTCATAATTTTGTATTGGCTTGCTGGTTTCTCCTGTGGATGTAACTGTAATAGCTGTTCGCATTCGGTGCTAGGTATGCAGTTTTGCCTACACATGCTGAAAACATAAGCACGTATGTTTGTGCTGTAAATAAGAACCAGACAATGGTTTTCAGCTGTATCCACTCACTTTCCCCACCCCACCACCCCCACCCAAGCATTAATACTCTCTAGAAATGCAGCAGTTTGCCAGGACTAATACATCTCCCATCTCTAACAATGTTACGCATATCATAGTGATACCGCTGTCAGCAGCATGATAGTAGTGCCCTTAAGGAATTAATAGCTCCATATTGGTCTTTACAGGACATTTAGCAAGAAGCTGTGTCTAAAGGCTTAAGATAACAAACCACTCCACAGTTCACACACTCTGCTATGCCTTCAAAATGCACAGAATTGATGGTTCCATGAAGAACAGATGATGCTGCACCTACACCACCTTGCAGGTGTGCCCAAGGGCATGGCCCACAGCTAGGGTCTCACTGTGCACCTAGGCTAGGGGGCTGCAGGGCACGTCCATCGTCCATGCATCCAGCTCTCTTCCCCTTTGCAACTGAGGTATGAAGAAGGAGTGGTTACTTTGCACCTTTCATCCCACTGTGGGATCAAGATGTGGCCAAGGACTCACCTGGGCTTGGGAGTGCAGCAGCAGTCGCTCAGGTTAGATATAGCCTACGCAATGACCATGCCAAAGTCACGTATATATAGTATTCACACAAAGGAGCAGAGTTAAGATTATATAAGTTATCTTAATGATGCTGTGCCTTTTTGCATGTTTGGTTTTGCAGGATTGCTTATAAGCTATGGAAGGAACAGCAAAACATGAATGATGGACTCATCAGTATGGCTAGAAGAAAAGAAAGGGAGATATGTACTGCCAATAATTGATCCTGAAAGCTTTCAGACCAGGTATAATCTCATACAGCTGCGGTGGTAAACTTCATATTCCACCACAAGAGAGCATGCCAAGAGGCTGCCAAAGGTGAGTGTTAAACAGCAAAATCGCAAAGCACTGGATGAATCTATGCCAATGGCCACAAAGCCTATGGCAGCCAAGCTTTTTTCACAGCAAGAGGTGCCAGCTATACTCTGTAATGCAATCTGCTCTAATCAGGCTTTACAGCAAGTTCAGTTTTCAATTCGCCTAGTCTATTCCATTTATCACCATATGACCTCACCCAAAAAGAATCCAAAAAAACTCATCCAGCTTTTTTTTTTGTGTGTAGTTCTCGTCCCTTGATTCCCCCCCACCCCCTTTCCAGAAATTGCCAGCATAAGTGAATACTTGCAGTGTTTCTGTTCCATAAACGGTTTCACGCTTAGCAGCAGGCACCAAAAAGGTTCAGTCCTTGCTCTGATCCTGTGTTTATACTGAGCTGGAGGTGGAATTAAACGATCTTCCATATTTGGGGTCTACTCAAAGCTGAGTGACCTAAGGGCAATCTACTGATATTCCATCTCCTACGTCTGCAAAGAGGCCCTTTCTGAGTCTTGAGCAAGTAAAGAACAGCCATAATATGCTCCCTCTCCACCTCACAAGAACTCGTACTGAAAATCTGTCCTGTGTACAGACAGTATCTCTGCCCTGTGCCTGCCTAGAGAGCCACAAAGTGGCCTCACCACGACTGACAGGCCCAGGAAATAGGAATGCACAGAGGGAGAAATCCCATTTCCCTTTCCACGCATTTTGGATAATGAACCAAATTGCCTGAAACAATAAAAGTCTCCCCTGAGACCCTTAGGACTCGGAGGTATCTAATAAGACTATTCAGATGCATCACCATGCTAAAGGAATACTCTGATTCCTCACAAGGCCTGTTTGCTTTTCGTTACGTGTCACTAATCGTTCACACCACGGCGGGCGTGCTAAGCGGAGAGGGGCAGAGCAACTGCAATGACCAGCCCACCGCTGTCCTGTCAGCCTCATGAAAACGAGCAGTTGTGCCTCAAGAGGTTATGCCAATGAGCAGCACTATGAAAGAAATGATAAATTGAGAAAATCTTCCTTAATGGATGCTTAAAAAAAAAAAAAAGAAAGAAAGAGAAAGAGAGAGGGGCCACTCGAGGCACCTAAAGCTGTTAATAATGACAAGAGAAGAAGGGATTTCTGGTTAATCAACATCAAGGTCACAGTCTTGTGGAATAAATTTCATATACAGCGAATAACTCACACAGGGTGATGGCATGTTTAGCATCAACTCTTGGCAAAGATTTGTTTGCTTAATGACTTTTCTCTTTTTTTTTTCAGGCCAGCCACCTTTGACTAGAGAGAGCTTGTTAAAAGAGCTAAATGTCACTGAAAATGTGCTGTTAATCCTACTCATCAACAAATGTTAACCACGAAGTGATAATAAAGAGAAAAAAGAAAAGATGTGGCTCCAGTCAGGATTACGCTTGGTAAGTGCACAGACCCCCATGACTGTGTAACAGGCGGCTCTCATACTGTTTCTCCAAATATATGTCACCATCCCTGATTTTGCAAAAGTGCTTTGATGTTCGTTTGCAGACGGATACACTGTACTTTTCCTCTGGCTTGTACAAACAAAGAGAGGCATTTTGGTTTTCTCGGCAAATACTGTCAGATGTTTTATGTGCAGCAATGAAAATTAAGTAAATCTTTGATATTACAAGTCTTCCTTGCTTGAAACAAGCTTGGCTCAGCTACTGGTGAATGTAAAGAAAAAACATGTAATTTTTTTCTAGATAAAGAAGTTTACAGATGTCCATAATGTTTTGAAGATCTCAGCATTTGCCGACTTTAATGATCTCAGTGGAAGCTATTGGGAAGAGAGAGTTTGGGAAACGAACACATTAAACTGGCCTTGAGCTCTTCCCAGATTCTGACCTTTTCTGCACACATCCCTCCTAACTCTAAATCATCTAATTGATCAGCGTGATTATGTTGTGAGCAACTATTCTTCTCTCAAATGAAGTTTGCTGCTTCAATTTCATGCTGAAGGAGCCTGTGAGCCTTCAAAAGCTTGCCTGTTCCTCCAAACGTGCTAGTTCAAATAAAACCAACAAAACCTCACATCTAAGAAAAGTTACTGCTCCCCCATCAGTGCTAACCTCCCTCAGGTTGGGTTGTTCTACTTTCTCCCAAGGAAAAGCACCTTGCGGTCTCCTCTCTCTATATATTCATTTTAAGACCAAGCAATAACATTCTCAGGATGCCTGAAAAAAATTCTGACTAACATCAAGCTTTGCAAAGTCGTACATTTCATAAAGCAGTTTTTGAAGGAAGGAGTAACTTTTTCATAGGTATGCCAATAGTAACTTTTTTAATTACTTCTACTAAAACCAGTAATAGAATAAGCCTGAGGATCACTGCAACACAGCAGATTTCCTTTTTCAAAAGCTTATTTTTTCAATTAATGATTTTGCTGAAGAAAATTGTGTTTCAAAGACTTGCCTTTTTTTGCTCATCAGATATTATAAAATAGTATAGATAAGTATATATAAGTATATTATAGATAAACCTATGTATAAGACCATATAGGTAGGCACAAGAAATCCTTAGCCTCAAACTCTTTAATATCTGAAGGTCATTCAGAGTTTTGCTGTACTTTTTTTATCACTTGTGGGAACAGGAGTGCTTTTTTTGGCCCTTTCTGTTGTGTTTTCCTTCAGTATTGCGTAACCTAGTTCTTTAATATCTTGGAATCTGAAGGAAATGACAGTATAGCTACATATACATGTTAGTGCAAGCTTTTAGAGTTTTGTTTTTATCAGGGATGGAGTCATTTTGAGACACCTTTACAGATCCACTAATATTTTGTTTTACTTTCCTTTTTATACTAGCTGCCACTTACTGCAGCAGTTAACGACAGTAAAGCAAATACAGCAATTTCTTTCTAGAAGAGTGCAACAGCTTCTCATGTTCTGTGGTTTCAAAATATGTGGGAGAACATGTGCTGAGGTGAAATGGAAGGCATGAAGCTCCAGCTTGGTCCCATAGGGCTCCCTCTTTCAGAAGCTCTCAGATCTTCCACTGGTCCTCAGTTTCACAAGCCTACAAAATAGTTCATGGTTTTATGAGCAGCGCACATGGTTTAACAGACCTTCTACACTACAGTTTTAAAGATATTACTTCTGATCTCATGAAAGCACGAGAAGGTCCATTTTTTTAACCTCCGTGTTGCTGTTCAAATCAAGCAAGGATTTCAGCTGTGTGCCTGTAGGTGGTTTTTGACTATTTCCCCACAAGCATCCAGCATTAATGTAACTATAGCTAGAACTATTTGAAATTAATTATATCTAAGACTCCAGCAGCACAATCTGAAAAGACTGCAACCCATAGGATTTAAAGCAACAATAATTCAAATTATTATGAACGAACACAACAGCTGGGAGCTCCGCTCTTTGCGCTGGCTTTCCAATCCCATACAGAGTCCAGTTACTGTCCATCTTCCTACTCTGCAGTCATCATGCAAGTGGTCCTGTCTCACCAAGCAGTGTTTCACAGCCATATCCTACTGCAGTCATCATGCTGCTGACAAATACAGCGAGCTTTGTCAGCATTTGGGATAGGATCAGAGGAATTCTCTCAGAAAAAGGATCTAATAAAATAATTTATCCTTTTCCATCCCCTTCAAAATAATGCTAGTCTGCACTGTTTTCAATAATAAATGCAAAGCTCTTCCTGAATTTTGACATCCTTCAAATAAATTATATACATATACAAAGACTTTGGTAAATGAGTTCATCTACTACTGCAGTAGCATAGGAGAAGAGAGAAAGGAAGACAGATAGGATTATTTCTTCTTTGAAGTTCGTAGGAAATGCTAAGTTAATCAATGAAGTGGAAACAATATGAGTATCTCCACATACATACAGATTACCTCAAGATCTGGGATGAGAACCAGTTGGGTTTGGATTTTTCTTTTCCTACAAACACTTACTCCAAAGCAAAGTAGAATCCCAACTTTGAAAAAGCTTCGTTTCACACTTTTAATAAAGATGCTCTGTTTGGTTTTGGTTTGTTTGTTTGGGTTTTTTTGTGTGGTGTTTTGTTTTTTTTTATAGGTTAGATGCTCTCCCGTAACACACCCCTCTTTTCCAAAGATCAGAATAAACAGTTATTACACACAGGCATTATTAGCCACTCACTTTCATCTGAAATGATGAACAATGAAGAGCAGGAGACCCCTGGCAAAGGACTATTCACACTCCATTTCAAAAGGGAATTATGCTCTTGGCATAATTTCAGTAGTTCTGTACGTTCTAAAATCACTCCTTACAGTTTCACCATTTGTGAAACAATTCAAACTTCTTGAAAATATAATTCACCACCTCACTCATCACCACTGTATCATCTCATCTTCTATCACTTACTAAAACTGTATGTATATATGTACACCCCCACAAACGTACTTTTGCCTGTGAGCACACAGTCATCCATATTGTTTTACATTTAAATATATATTGCTTTTAAATTCTTAACATAGATGTGACTGAGAGGATCTCTGGTAACAGAGAAATTAGATTGTGAAGTCAAGTGAGAAAACCAGAAAATACAAAAACTTTAAAATAGCATTTTCTATTTAAGGAAGGCAGAGCTTGATCTTCTCTTTTCCAGTATAAACTCAGAGCAACTCTACTTAAGTTGATAAAGCTTAAGTGGTTTAAAAAATGGAACAGCCAGGACAACATGCCTCTTCTTGCTAGAAGGCAAGAGTCAACATTTTCAAGTATAAGTCTCTGTTTTCAGTGGTTTTGAGCATTTGTAGGTCTCTTGAATCCAGATAGACTGTCAAAGCTTAATAGTCATGGCTATCATGAAAAACATGTTTAAAGTAGGCTAAATCCTCCTTTCATGAATCCAAGATATGCTGAATACTCCTGGTTCCTGCAGAAACTTGTGGCAGCTCTAGGGTAATTATCATCATCTCACTTCTCTGTTCAGGTACCTATTAGGAGGGGTGTTCTCCACTTTCTTCTGTAACTTCTTGTTCTTCCCAGGAGTTACAAAGTAAAAGAGGACATGTGAAATCAGGACCTGACATTAGTTGTGCTGATGAGGCAATCCCCCAAAGCTGTCTGGTATTCAAAGGGGAAGACTTCCTTTCTACGGATGTATCTAGGATCCACAAAATTCTTCTGTATGTTTTGCATGTGCAGCCAACTGTACCTTTCTTCTGCACCTTGCAGAATCACCAAAGCATGAACTTCTCAGTTAACCCTATATGGAGAGAGTACGCAAGGTGGGCTTTATCACCATACACTCTTCAGCAAGAATAAAGTAGATTGTTCTCCCTGTTCATCCACTGCTCTCTCATCAGATGCTTCTGCCAGAAAATACTTAAAGCTATGCTTGCACATGTGACATGAGGTCCCAGCATATGATTATGCAAACTCATTTTTTTGCATGTAACAGACTAAATTATTCCTGTAGCTACTGAAACCTACATGCAGACAAATCTTACAGGTGTTTTGCTACTTGTGCCTTTCTTGCTGTTGCCAGTGTTAGCCAAATTGCTCACAAGGCACTGCAGAAACTCAAGAGAATTAGTGAGCAAATTACCATTTGGTAATAGGGATTGGTAGTCATTGTATGACAAAGCTGGGTCACTCCACAACATAGAGTTAGTAAGTAATCTGAACTCCAGTGATCCACTGAAACATCAAGACTTAAAGGGCTTTGCTCTCCTGCTCCCGCTGCCCTTCATATCATTAAATCAAACATTGGTGTAAGGTATTTAGGACCTGTTTGCCAGATTGCAAAGGTAGATGTTGTTTTTGGCTCTCCCAACACAGCTGAGCCCTGAAGTGAAGCCAAGACCTGTAATCATTTGCCTTGGCTGAAACAAAAATAAACCTATCTTGTACTGTATGCATTTCTGAGGCAATTGCTGCCATTAGATCACAGCCTGGAAATGAATGTTAAACCATGCAAAGAGATGGAATACAAAAAAAACCCCTATGTTAAAATCATGTTAAAAGTCTGATTATAACATGCCAAAGCAAGGAGTGCTCAACGGAAAGTGGGAACTTTAGCTCCAGCCCACCTTGTCGGTCCCAGCCACTGCAACCCATATGGGGAAGTTAAACTGCCTCTTTGTAGGGGATGACCCGCAGGCCCAGCAGGAAAGGGTCAGCTCCCCCATTTGAGGTAATATTGCCTCTAGAAAAATAGACATTGTGTTCCTTTAGCACTGTTTAAAGTGCACGTTGCACCTACCATGTGTTCCCCCCTCTGCATGCTTTAATTTCTATTTCTACCTGCCTATCTCCACTGCCACACATGCACTTACCAGATGAGCATCACCCATTCAAATCTCATTTCATCCAGTTAACTGCCCCCAGACCTCAACAGCCCAAAGAGGGAGACCTTAATTTCTTTGTAAGGATCGCTGGAAAAGAACATGATATACTGAGAAGTCGAGTGGATTCCAAGCTCTCAATCATCTTGGTAGCCCAGCACAGAATGTCACAGCACCTCCCCATTTCAATCCAGTTTCACTGTGCAATGCTGTCAAGGAGACAAAAGCCATCCTGCTCTCCTCCAACCACCAAAGACTGCTGGGCCTCAAGGTGTGGAATATCCACAGAAGCTGATGAGAGGTCTAGGCTCTGAATGCCCCAGGAGGAAGCCTTTCCTGCACGGGGACTTCTCTCTGAGCCTTCTGCTGACCACATCACATGCTGGTGGCAGCACTCAGAATTTCACACCATTCCAGCGCCAGGATCATGTATAGCCCTGGCTCTTCAAGTCACACTTCTGTAACAACTCTCTCCTACAACCAGATTTATGAATCATTGCACTATTCTACCCTTTAAAGGCCATAAGCAACAAAAAAACCCCTGCATTAGGGTCATGCATGATGCACTGGGGAGGAGAAGGGATTTATGCTTTAGACTTGGCTGCCATAAACTGCATGGCCACACCGCTGAGACTGGGACACTGTTAGCTCTGTTTGCCTTTTCCCTGACCTTGCTGTTACTTTGAAGCCATCAGAGGCTGCTGCTCACAGTGGCTTCAAAGTTCTTTGTTAGACTTACTGCCATTGACCTAGTGACAACGACACGATGTCTTTAACTTCTGATTCAGAAAACAGTCATTCAAATAAAGGATACACTGACAGCCCATTAACTACAGCAAAGATTGTTGTTGCTGCTACAGTTTCAGAGAGACCTATTTAAAAATAGATTAGGGTCTTGGAAACCACTCAGCTTATTCTGCCTTTTTGTCCCTCTTCCCTGCAAGACAAGTTACCAAACCAAAACTGGCATTTGCTTCCTCCCTGATCTAGTTACAACTTCATTATAGCAATATTGGCCAGCAGCAAGTAACTTATTAAATAAATGCCATTTAAGTGCTTCTACCTGGATAGCTGATTCAGATAACAGAGAGATAGAGAGAAGGGAGGAGCCGGCCTGGCTCTGCCCATTTTCTGCCTTCCCTTGCTGCAGCAGGGCCGGGCAGGCCGTTCCAGCTAGCCAGGCAAGGGTGAGCAGCATCTCCCAGTGTTGCAACAAGAGAAGAACTGATACAGCCCTTTCAAGACCACATCAGCTCTTTACAACAATCACCAAAAAAAATCTTCATTCTAATTGCACAAATTTGGTCCTGTGCACTTTGACAGATGTCATTTTGTAGAAGATTTTTTTTTAACTTTCTCAACAAAAACAGCTTTCAACCCCTAAAATTATTTTAAGATACTTTTTTCCCAACAACGTTGACAGCAGCATCCAGGCAGCTGCTCTGCCTGTGGAAGGAAGAGGGCAAAAGACCCAGCATAGACAGTTTGATGCTTACAGCATGTCACCAGAAGGGTGGTGCTGGCTTGGTACTGAGAAGCATAGATATTTCTTTTACTCACCAGAAGAAGAAAAAAACCCCACAACCTTCTGAAATAAACGTTCCACCTCAGGTGCTTAAAACAAACAAGAGTAGCCATAACCATGATACTACTACAGGCTTCTGGGGCTCCAACAGCATTTAAAGAATAGCTAAACATTTAATGAACATACAAAAGAGTGATTAGGACCTTCACTTTTGTCCACAGAACACCAGGAGACTTAGTACCTGCTATGGTGATCATTAACTACACAAATCACCACTACCACCACCTTCCTCCCCCACCCCTCCTATGGGAAGCTACCCCCAGCTGAACTGTTGAGCACAAATAAGGTTTGCAAAAAGCAGGTGACTGTGTCTGGTTATTTCAATGAGGTGGCCAGAGATAACTCAGCTAACCAGGATTGGGTTTTTGTTTGGTGTTTTTTGTTGTTTAAGTTCTTTTTAAACTTTGAGGTGTAGTTATGCTTTACAAAGGGATTTGAAAGAAAATAGTAGTGGGACCAAGAAGGTTTGACTCAACATACATGTACATATATGTATATATACACATTTATGTTTACCGTTTCTTCAGTGTTGTTTGCAATGAACAGGTACTTAAATTCTGAGATAGTAGAACAGAATGAGATGAACGCTCAAAGTTCATGGCACACATCCTAAACTACCAGATTCAGACCCTTTTAGGGACAATGGTGTTCAGAACATTCACAGGCAAGACCAGTTAGCATGCTGCTTATGCCCTTTCACAAGATCCCATCTTGGTTTCTCCTAAGTATTTATTTCTCTGCCCAAGATCACAAGCCTTAACACACAAGTTATCCAAAGGAGAACGCTTGCAACTGTCATCAGATCTGTGAGATATGAAGTTTATCAAATCTGTGATCCATCATCAGCCCTCCCCCTTTTCTTTCCTATAGGATTTCAAAAGTACAATAAAAACTTTAAGGTTTTTATATTTTAGAAGGATCGCTTTAGGTAGTCTTGTATTAACTTTGATATATGCCTCCTTCAATGATGTAATATACTGAACATCTACTTCCTGACCCAGGAATTTTGCAAAGATCACTATTATTACAAGAATGTTTACTTGCCATCTAACCTCACTTAAACTGAACGTACAGTGAGTTTTTCACCCTACAAAGAGAAACTGTTAAACAACATTTTCCCTAGGCCTATAATCAACCCTTTAAATCAAACTTGAATAACAGACTTTCATTTATCAATTGATCCACTGTTTTTTGGGCTTATTTTTTCGCCTTCACTTCTCTGGGTGCAGCAGATAAAAGACCCAGTTGTGCTATCATAGCCCATTGCTTTGTAACCAAACTCTGCATGAGAGAAACATTCCTCTGTTTTTGTGATGGGGAGAGAGGGAGAGTTAAGGGTTTTTTTCCCCCTCATTTTCCCTCCTCGGCTTAAGCTTTGTTGCTGTTGTTTTGAGGCTTTGGGAGGAGGGTAACCCTGGTGGTTGCTGTTCCTATAAAATCTTCGAAAGCCATTGTGTAGGCAGGTCAAAGAGAAACCAAATTAAAAACTAACAACTTTTGAATTTCAGCAGCCAAAGTTAATGTTGACCAAGAACCAAAAAAGAAGGGGGAGGAGGTAGAAAAAAAGTGGCCCTATGGAAAAGGAGGGCCAGCTGAGAGATCTAGAGGACGGCAGGCTCTGAAGGGGCAAAGCTGCTCCTTTTGATGTGGGAGGTCTGCAAGTAACCTACTGGGACACTCCCCGGGCTATCTCATTAACCATGTCACCAAAGCCCCCCAAGGTCCAGAGAATCATAACATTATCTCTGACATTACCACACAGATACAAGGTTCCTTAGGCAGTCTATAAACATGCCTGTACTAACCAATTCATCGTGGCTTGACACCCCTGCAAGGGCTGGATGCCCTTTAGTGAGCCACATGAATTGCCCCAGTCATTCATCAAAGTTTCTCAGAGTGCATTTCACACAGCATTAAATTTAATTAAAGCAACATTGACTGCATTGTAATCCTCTGGAGGCTCTTTGTCAGAAGGAGCTGGAACACTTTCTACTTAAATATCTATTGTTTAGGTGGGATTTCCCCCCCCCTTCCGTTGTCTGAACCCAAGTGATTTGCTGCCTCTCCCTGTTTTTCAGTTAAAAAAAATCATATGTCATGAAAAAGTTCTGCCATGCAAACAGGAATCCCAGCCTGACAAACACTTCAGCTCCTATGCACTTCTCTGCAGATGCTGGATAATATAGAAGATCGTTTTAAAATTAACCAACATGTAAAAACCCAACCCTCAACACACACAAAAGAAGATTAGTAGCAGAAAAGAAGCATGTAGTAAAAGCTACCTGTCTGTCAGCACATATCCCTGTGCATGTCTTCCTGTCTTGGTGCATCAGTCATGGGCCACTATCACTTCCCATTGGTGCTGTAATGAATGGTGGCTCCAGACGTACTGAGTGCTCCCTTGTCCAGGCAACCCTTGGCAAGACCAGGGGTTACACCAGAGCCCCACATCAATGCAGGGCTCTTGCGGTTTGCATTCATTTCGGCGGAGAAAGCATCAGGCGTAAGCCAACTCTCTAGGTCTCTCTTTTGCTAGGTCTGTTCATCCACACCGGAAGCCCACTGGTTTCATTTACCTTGTATTTTGTTGACCCCTCTTAGATTGCCATCAAAAGATAAGCATTGTTTCTATCCCGCTAGTTGCCTCTGGGACCTTTCTACCAGCCACCAGCAATATAAAAGCCCTACTCTTCTGTTTGGGGGGGGATATTTGCCTGAGAGAAGGCATGGAAAACAGGCCACACAATTCTCAGAAACATAAAGATGATTCCAAACTTCATTGCAGTGAAAACTGTAATGGAAACACCGTTTTGCCCAAGTGGGAACAGCTGTTGTGCCCACTTTTCCTCCTCTTGACCAGGAGCAGTTTTTGAGAGCTGTTTCTCTGTATGCAGTAGGCAGAGTACCTTTCATGAACTACAAAGGTGAAAATGTCCTCAGCTGTTGCAAAAATGAACTGCAGAATAGAGTACGAAAATCTACCATTTTAACAGTTCTATATTATCTGCAATAAGATTTGGTGGTCAAACCTCTGATTTTGCTACCCTACTATCTCCTCCCTCATATACAACTTAGTTTGCTTCTGTTGTGGTGGTGTTTTGTTTTTCCTGTTACCGAATCATTTTAGGTGACAAAGACAACTTCTCAGTCTATCTACTATGGATATGCTGGGACTAGCACCCTCCTAGCTCTATTCCTACATGCAATCCTTCTGAAAAGTCAACCTTGTTATTATTACTCCAGTGGCCTGGGAGTTTCAGTTCTTTCTATTTCTTTGTGGTTTTAATGAGGAGAGTAGAATAGAGAGCACTCACATTGCCATCATTCACAGTTATCAGCAGAGGATTAAAAAAAAAGTCAAGTATAGTTTTGCATTTCTCCAAAGAAAAGCGACTAAGCAGTTCTGCCCAGAAAGGGACCTGCTTAGGCCTCGAGGTTTCAAAGGACCTGACAGGGGGGTCTTGGGAGAAGTTTTGTGTTATGCTCGGCCAAGATCAATGTTATTGTTTATCTCAGAGAAGTATTTATTTCCAGTTCTCAGTACTTCTCATGGCTCCTCATGTGAGATCCTCTGCTGCCATGGCGTCATGGAAATGGTTCCATAAAATAACAGGAGGTGCTGAAGAATCAGATCATTTTCTTCACAGGATGCACCCATCTACACCACAGATGCATGGACTATGGTCTACCACCATACCTACCATCTCAGAACTAGTTTCTTATTCCTTCCCAGGTCTAAGATTTAAGAGAAGACCCAAAAAGAAATCAAAGCACTGCACAGGTCCTGAGCCTCAGGGCACACCCCTCACCTAGATAGAAGTCTGTATACGGTTAAGCAGAAGTAATACGAATTCAAAAGCAAAATTGCTATTTCAAAGCTGTACGCTGAAAGCTTATGCAAGCCTTCAGCTGATGAGGACTGAAGATGCTTTACAGAAGGTATGAAGAATCTAGTCAATTAGCAACTCTGGAAGAAACAGCCTCTGCTCTCTATCTCCCTATAACTCTGCCCTATAGCAAAAAGGAGTGCAGCTTGTGTAGACATAACCAGATTAATTCAACCAACCCAACTTCACTGGAGTGCAAACATCACCTTTCCATTCTTCATACACACTAACCGATAAGAGAACCTTACTAATGCAGCGTACTAGTAACTAAATTTCCCCCAGAAAATGTTTTTCAAAGTCAACGTTTTTCCTTTGGAGAAAGACACAGCTGAAGAAAGAAATAGCCTCCATTCTTATTACTTTCACATGAATTTTGCCTTGTGCTATTTGAGTGGGACTGAGCTAAATACAGAGCTGAAATACAGGTACAAGTCCTCTATGTCTCACACACACAGAGGCCATCAGATAGCTGTTAATGCTGCACTGGGATTCTGCCATCTGCGGAGTGCCGGATTAATTATGCATGGCACGCTGATTTTACTGCTGTAATTGCGCACATATTCACACCCCCCATCACAGCCTCGACGGTAAAACTTATGCATAACATTATACTTTAGACGACCTCCTGCTGCCTTAGAAAGAAAAACTCTAACTTTATTCTATTCTCCCTTGGTATTTACTTCAGTTTCCCTTTCAAGCTTCTCAAACACACAATAAGCTTTTGATTATCAGGGTTTTAAGTGCTCCACTGGACACCCAGTGTGTATTTATGAATGGAATTAATAAAGAAGCAATCTGACTCCATCAAGGGAGCATTTGTGGCTACTCTTAAGCATCACTGAGCGACACAAGTAGAAATTGAAAAGAGCTAGAGGTCTCCAGCCTTCATTCTTTACATTTATTTAGTCACACCCAGTAAAAGTGTTAGAAATTAATGTTTGTCATTTTGGGATCTCTGTACAGCCAATTCATTTACTGAACTGAAAATAAAATATTAGAGGCCGCATACACAAGCAATTCAAACTATAAAACTACTTGCCTTGCTAAAGAAAGCCAGTAATATTACTGCTATTTAGGACAAATCATTTTGGTTTAGGTTTCCACCCTCCTTTACATAGATTTTCAAGTCACATTTTCACCCTTTTTGTTGTAATTGTCAGTGACTTCCCATAGAAACACTTGAAGCTCAGATTGCGGGTTCCTTATCAATATATCATGAACTCAAATGAGTTGTCCCAAAAAGAGAAAGGAAGAAAGGGGAGGAGTGGGGGATGCTAAATCTTGCCTTGACAATACACACTATGTCCTTAATGTTAAGGACAAGAGGTTTGTCATTAACATTTAATATTAAATGCTCATGAACATCTCCTTTACCATCAATGGGTGTATTTACACACACACCTAAAAGCAAGCTAGTTTCTTTGCAAGACACCACTTACTGTCCTGAAAATAGCAGCCTACCCCCTGCAGAGTTTTTTGATAAACCAGAAATCAGGAAGAAAATGAAAAGCAAAAGGGAGCTTGGGGTATTTTGGGTACAACAAGGTTCAAGGACTACTTCAAATCTCTCTAAAGAAAAGTGTTGGGAAGAAAGATTTCCTACGCTGGATGAGGAAGAGTATGTCAACCTTCCAAGGGCTTACTCAGATACTTGCACTATGCTCATGCCTATTCTCTCTGTGCAGACATGTGTGCTTTTCCTAGTGTGCTCAGGTGCTGACATTTTTCTAAGATTCATCTCCAATCACCTTCCTGCTTTTTTTCCAGAAAAGGTGAAGTTCAAAAGACTCCTCATGACAGTGGCATGCATCTGGTGCTCAGTACAACCTGTTTATTTCTTGTGCAGCTCTTGCCCCGGCTACTATCTTTAAAATAGACTACACACGAAAAAAGCAGAAAGACAGTAAAACTATTTTGTTCTAAAACCAAACAAAATCAATTTCGCCCTGAAGGGGATCTCCAGTGAGCAACCACAGCACAATCCTGAAAATAGGTAAGTACTCAGTTGAAAAATTCCCTCTTCTCTGGATCATGACAGACATCTGCCCTCAGCAGCTGCCACAGGACCAGGGGTGCAGGGGAACCACACTCTCCCAGGCAAGAGCATACAGCAGAAGGCAAAGCAGGGGAGGTGTGGCAAACCTTCAGCTGTTGCTTCCATGACATCAAACTTCCTCAGGTTCCACCTGCATCCTTTGAGGCATCCAGAAAGTTAATATTTCTTCACTTTAATTCCAGTGTCACAGCTAAAGAATAATTGGGTCTTAGGAAACATTCCCCAAAATGTGATGTGGGAAAGACTAATAAAAATGTGGTACATCTTTAATCAATATACTCAAACTGAGGAGGACATTCATTTTTCCACCTAGGGAAGTCCCACCCAATTTGCTAAGCCTACCTTGCCTGAAAAAGTAATGTGTGTGTCCAGCCAGTCCATCCTCTGCATCAAAGCCGTGACAACATGCTAGATGCTCTCCCTGACAAAACCCCCCTGCTGTGCAGCCACAGCAACACTGCTACCTCCTGACTCATTGTAAATGCCCAGACTAGGCAAACAGGAAGACTAATGGTTATTCAGGCAAATTTGGGCCACCATGATGGGAAAGGTGCAGAGGGAAAACATTATGACCAGAGTTCTTTTGAAACAACCTGACAGTTGATAGATGAGCATCCATAAAATGACAAAGGCTCCCTGTGTAAAGCCCCTTGCTACCAACATCTTCTCCCTGGGAAACTAATTACCCTGTACTGTCAGTGAAAATATTATTTTTCCGGTAATTATTTTCCCTTTTCAACGACAAAGTGATCATGAAAATCCCCCCACCTTATTTTCAGCCATATTTCAGTTAAAAATATCATGCAATGTCGTTCATGTGATTTTAGCTAATGGACAAGGAATGTGTTTTTGTGATGCTGATTTCCACTTGCTGTTTGCAGTGTGAGTACTGGGAAAGGCAGTGGAGACAGCAGAGTTTATCTCCAAGCTGCCGTAGCAGTAGCGAGAGAGGAATAACAGTTGTTGGATGGAAGTTGCTAAAGGCAAAGGGCTAGATATCAAAAATGCATTTTTAACAAATGTTGAGCCATGAAGTTTGTTTCCTCAAGTGCTGGATTCAATCCCCTTTGATTAAACTTATATGTTAAATGCACATGTGTGAAAAAGGAGAGAGGGTCCTAATCCAGCTCTCAGGTTTAGTTAATCCCAACCTTTGGGAGGTTCGAGATCCAAACCCACGCCAAAGTTTTTGAGTGCAAGTTGACTTTTATATATGATCTGATTTACACACTGTAAGATTTACAGAGCTAAATTTGGCTCTAAAAAGTGTTTTTAGGACAAAGCGAATCAAATTAAGGTGGTGGTGGTTTTAGTATATCAAGCCATTTCAGAGTCTGCCGTATTCTGTAAATCTATGGAAATATATAAATCTAAGAAAACTCTGAAGCTTAAGCCTCAGACTGTTTTTACATTCATTAGTGCTACAAGAAAATAAAGTTCTCTCTTCACAGAAGAAAACAACTGATTTGATTACTCAAAACTATCTGCCCAAGTTTTAATGCTAATCATGAGGTTATCACAGGAAAAATGGCTTAATATAATAATCTAGCCTCTAGCCACAAAGACACATGGTCAAAAGTTTCCTAATCTGAATTGACAATCCATTAGGCATTAGCTCTCCTGACAAAACCAATAAAGAGAAACAAGGTGTCCCTCAGCCAAGTGTAAAGAGGGATTATGCTCAGTCATAGGATTCCACATTCAAGAAATACACAAACTGTAATGGACTAGCTCAACCTGGCTGCGTTACCCAGAGCTGAGAACTCTGCTGCTGTTGCTTCAGAAAACCTGCTTTCACCCCCAGTGAGTAGCTGCTGCTGCTGCTGGTCTAGCCACCATCGACCTCTACCAGTCCTGCAAGACCAGTGAGCAAATGGGAGAGGGAAACTGAAGTGGTTGACCAACCCAGAGAGGAAGAGTTTCTGGAAAGAACCAGCATCTTTTAACAGACTTGCTGACCCAGTTGCTGTGGCCACAAGAATCCAAGTACACATAATTAACTCTGTTACTGCAACTAATAACCGATAATCCCTCTCTGCAAACCTTGCTTTGATATTAAGATACACACACAGGGCTATTTGAAGAATATACTCATTTGAATGAATATACTCATTCACTGCTGGCGATTAAATTACCGGTGTCAGCAAGCAGTTCAGTCTGGTTAGAAACAGCCAAGGTCAGAGGGAGCCTTCTGATGATCGAGTTCAATTCAGAAATCTAGTTCTCTCAAACAGCATGACTGAAGCTTTCATGTTGTCAGCATAATGTGACAGTCTGGGATCTCCCAATTGCTGCATTTCATGTTCAAGTTGTTGTCAGCTTCCCCTGGGTAACATTATCATCTCCAGTAAATATTTTCACATGATCTACTAAAGACAAAAGCCTCTGTTTTCCTGTATAATTTCTTCTACACTGCAGAGCACACTGAAAAATCACCTTTCTTACCACCTCTGGGAAAAAGCCTTATTTCTTGCTAGAGCTTCATTCAGTGGGGAACAGTAAAGAAGAAAAAGAGAAGAGTTTCTCTGTTCATTTCATTCTGGGCCATCTTTGCATGAGTCAGGATGTAAAGTAACTCAAATAGTGAATGTCACACTACGGTGCAGCACAGCAAGTGAAGTAATCAGCTCTGATATTGTTTGGACAGACTTATTTTTAGCAGAAGAAAATATGCTTTTCAGGTTTCTTATGAAATGCTATTACTAAAGTATGAGGATCTACTCTGTGTTGATTATAAAAAAACCTAAACGAATAACAAGAAATGCTCATTTGAAACATCTCACCCATAAAAGTAAACTTGGAAAAGACACAGGTTACTTATGTAAATATGCAATATAGTACGTGTAAGAACATCCACCCTAGGAAGGAGACCCTGTTTAAATAGCCAAATCAAAACCCAACCATTTAAGCCTAATTCTTCACTTCTCCAGTTATAGCTTCTCCTTAGGAGGAAACTCCAGTGGTCTTTACCCTTGTGTTACAGTCCTGCTCACCAAGACCTTCACATCTGTATGTAGCAATCCATTCTTTTAACTCACCACTTGTCAAGTGTTCTGGATCTGACAGCACTAGCCTTGCTTCAGCAAAGTGGCAAGAGTCAGCTGATGGACACCACTGGCATGGAATTTAATCTAAATTAAATATTACATGGACTTTGCCCTGTTGAAGAAAGACCACCCAGATAACTGCAATGTGAAAACCAAATTTGATTCTCTGCTTACACCCGTGTCAGCCAAAAGCCTGGGGTGAAGCCGCTAAGTCAAGCAACTGCAGAATTGGTCTGAAGCTCTCATACGGACTTCAGATGGTGAACAAAACCTGCCAATGCTCAAAAGATTCATTAAGGTTACGAGGACAGGTTTGACTTTCCCCACTAAGACTACGATGGCATTTATTCAAAAGTGGTACAGAGTAATTCCACCCAAGGGCAATAAAGGTTTTCAGCCACACAATACTTCACCTGCTGCAACAAGAGTTATTCAGTTGGAAAGAGTGCCTAATCTTCTCCTATTTGTATGCGCAAAGGTAGAAATCCAGAAATACATCTTTGAGCTACAGCCAGGTAAATAATTCAAAATACTCCCCACAAGTATTCACATGAGTTTAAATTAAAAAAAGCTTTTGCAGCCATACTTACATTCTTTTTGGTTTGTTTCAACAAAAACCCACAAAGTCAGGTTTTACACCTTCTCTCATAAATGGAAGATTAACTTCAAATTTATTTTCACTGAGAATTTGAGTGAGAAAGTGAATTTCAGCGCTTAGGTTTCTCCATTTAGAAAATACGAACAGCATCACGTGACTTACGAAACCAATAAAAGGAAGGTCAGATTACATTAGGTTTTTAGTATGAGATATCATGTTGCACTGCACCTCTGCTAAAGCCAGACAGTGTTTTAGTCCCAACTTCAGTAAAATTTTTTATTTCAGTAGTGTAAGCATTTCACACATTGCTTAAAGTATCCATAACCTTCAAAGGAATTAAAAAAAAAATAATAAAATCAATGGATACTTATTTCCTGCAGCCTGGACTGTAAAAAAAGGTGCCTTTTCTTAGCCTGGTCGTTTGCCACCCCAGTCGAAAGCACTACAAATTGCTTTTTACAAGGCATTTTGTATAGCTACCATTAAGGCCAGTTGAAGGAGGTACAACAGAGAGCCCTTTTATCAGCCATATTGTACTTTATTTAAGCAGCAACACACTTAAGTGGGGGTTAAGAGTATACACTTAGAAGTATAACACGATACTGTTTTATTTTTTTTGTGTCAATGACAATAAATGGAGAATGAAGAAACATGCCATCTTTTAATAAATGATATTTCTAGCTAGGCTAGAAATTGTTTAATTGTTTAATCACAGCTTCTACTATGCTTCAAAGTGGTACATAGGAGGTCAGATGACTGAACACAAAGAAGAGACGCTTGCCATCTACATAATATTGTTTACGATATAGTTATCAGGCGATGAAAATGCCTTCAAAGTACAGATGAACTGCTGTCACACCTTTTTTTTAAAAAAAAAAAAACCAAGAAGTTTAATTGCAAACATTACACGGACCATTGTAGAAAACACTACACCAATTTTAGTGAATGCTGGTCAGTAAATTTTGCCAGTGTTACCTACAATGATTAGAGCCAGGTTCAAGGTTCCAACATTAAACAATACAGTTTTTACCTTCTCATATATGTCAAATCCATCTTTTATACACTTTTCAATGAATCAGCACCATACTAGAATTACCATTTATTAGAATAAAGCTCTTCAGGGAGTAATAGACATTAAACTTGAGTTTAAGGCAAGGTTTAAAGCTCTCTATTTGTTAAACAGTGACACGTGTACAGGTAAATTTTGCAAGAAGTCACAATAAGTTTCTTTTTGTCAAAAGGTCTAACCTGTTCAAAGTACATGTCCTGTTTACACTAAATTGACTGGAAATTTTACAGCTATATAAACCTTAGTGCCTGGGAAACATAAAACTACTACTTTTTTCCCCCCTGCTGTGATGGGGGGAGGTGGAGGGGAAGATGTCCACATACACATATCATAGCATTCATGAAAATGCAATGGGAAATTAAAATGGAGGGATTCATTTACCAGACTGGAAATTTAACAACTGGGCAGTATAGTTCTGTGACAGGTCATGATCTCAAGAAAATCAGCTAATTAACTTACTTGGTAAAGGGCCAAAGAAAATAGCTTTAATCCTTTGGAACTTGATAATCTGATCTATAATCACAAGGGCAAAATCCACATGTAGAGTTTCCACAATTCTAGCTACATGGACCATTATCCTAGCACAACGGGGGACTTACAAAAGGCTGATCCACAGCCCAAAGCTAACTGTTTAAATATGCCTTCAATACATGTCTGGGAGATGGGATCTGTTCCAAGAAAAAGTGACCCTCTCTCAGGGAGGAAAAAGAAAAATGAATCTCCAGGCCTTGGCAGAATTTACACATGTATTTCTGAAAGATGCCACAGCAAGATTGGGAAATTCTTTGAAAACATTTTAAATACCATCTGTGACCTAGAAGTTGGTCTCTCCAAATCAGATGGTTTTCAGTAGTCCTTGCACAATAAATAAAAGTGGTTTTTTACAATTAAAAAAAAAAAACCAAACCAGTTAAGGCTGTATTAAGCAAATCCTTAGATTAAAATCTCCATTCTGGACCAAACAAACAAAAAAAAAAGTCAAGCTACGTAAATTTTGTCAAATGAAACATTAAGTCAACTTTAGTCCTTAAGTTTAACTACCTTGAATGACAAGTGATAGAACGAAGCTTTGAAATGTTCATTTAAGTGACTTCATGTAATATATTTTAAATGCCTAGGCTTACTTTTTGTGCTGCTAAGCAATAGCTTGCATGCATAAACCTGACAATGCAAATCGAACAGAAGGTTACTAGTGAGAGAGAGGAGCTTACAATCTGACATGCAATAGCTGGAAACCTGATGGCAGTCCTGGAGAGGAAGATTTTTAACACTCGTTATTTTCTCACCATCCAGCTTAGTTCTGAGGACCTCATTCAGCTTTTGGGTATCTCAACGTTCCCCTTGCTGCTTGTAACACCGATGCAAAAGGTATGAGATGATACACTCAGGCTGCTGGCCCTCACAGAGTTTACAGCCCTTACCAAAGTCACATTTCAGAGGTCAGAACAAACAGAAAAAACAAAGACAAAACGAATTGGTGGTGGTCCTCAAGAAGCTATTTCTATGCTCATTGCTATTGTAAACTCCAGAAAGCAACCAGTAGAGTTCACAGCGTCTATGAATGGGATACTTCTACACTCATAGCTGTTGTAATCCCCACAGAGACAGAAAGAGATTATATTACAAAGGGCAATGAACTACTGTAGTAATTGCTATTACAAACTCCACAGAGAAGACAGAGTGCATAATGTGATGAACTGATGTCCTCTGAAAGTCATACTCTTAATTCTGATATTATTTAGTAAATGTTAATTATTTCCAAGTGGTAGAAATCTCTTTCTATGCAAATCACATCATCATAGCAATTATTTAAGGCCTCAACTGGACAGTCTCTAGCCTTTCTTCCATAAAACACATTTCCATACATTTTAAACACTATTTTAAAAAAATCAAGGTCAGTTTCCTTTCTTTCTTTGCCATGGTCCAAGTTTCATATTCTGCTGTTGCCGCAGTAAGAGACATCACAGCTACCCAAAACAGTGAAGCTTAGAGTTGCATGTGCAGCATATCACTGGCTGTCGGGAGACTCAAGTAGGACCCTGAATACAATTCCTGGTATGCAGGTAATGAAGGTAATAGTGGTTTTCAAATATAATCTCTTTAATGAACAAACCAACATTTCGTTACCCAGCCAATAAACAGTTTGTTTCTCTTTACTCATTAACAGCACATTCCCCAAAAGTAACTCAGCATTTACTCTTATTCTGTCCCTGCAGCAGCCAGCAGCATATGCCTAGGGAAGGTGTATGGCACATAATCCACCCTAAAAAGTCTTCTCCAACAATAAAATATTACTGCAGTGTATTCTTCTTACCTAAGAATTACCATGAGGAGTATGGGTGACATGAACATAAGAAAGGGAGGTAAACACAAAGCATGATAGGTAGATTAAATCATGACTCTCAGTGATTTAAAAGACTCCTCATGTGATTTACAAATACCTGTCTGCATGTCCTTCTACGCTATTCATATATACATGTACACAGAGACAACGGGGCCAAGAAACTGGATGAGTTTGAAAGCACCTTACACACATTGTGGATTCCTCCCTATCCAGCACGCATTTTTTTTGTTATTGTCGCACTAATGGTAACAGTCCCTTTGCGCAAAAGTCAGATGTGCCTGCCCCATAGCTGACTCAACAGCGCATGGAATAAATTAACTGGAACCCTAAAATCCAACTCATGTGGATAAGAGATAATGAAGGTATCTTGTGAGCATCCGATCCTCCAATTAAAGTCCTCAAGCCTATTTCTGGTACCCAGGTGACAGCTGTTTTCATCATCTGAACCATGCAAAAAACATTATTTGGCATAATCCACTTTGTTCCATTTAACCTGCTGAATCCTGTACTGTATCTAGTACTTCAGCACATCCAAGTGAAGCTATGGTCCATCTTAAGCATTATCAGAATATACAAGACAACACCTGTCAGACTTACCGCTCTTCTTATGCTGCCTTGTTGCTAACTGCCATTTGAATTTCTTACAGGTCAAATTCAGTAAGCAAACATTCCATCATTTCCACTGCACTGATACTGGAATTGCAATTTTATATAGCAAACCCTCATTTCTCTGTCTCTGGGCACACACAAAATACAGTTTCTTCTGGTTAGAGATTATAGGAACGGATGTACTGCATCAGATCCCGAGTCTCATTTAGTCCAGTACCCTGTCTTCCACAGCAGCCAACAGCACAAGGTTAAGGGAAGAATAAAGACATCAGAAGTGTTGAATTATTTTGCACACACAGAGGCATCAACCAACTGTGTCTTAACAACTTCCTAAGCTGGAGGTTACTGTACTGTATTTAAAAGCTGTGAGTGGCCCTTGACTTATTTTGTCTAAACACTTTGATACATTTATTTTTTTACATCCACAGAATTCAAGAGATGAGTTCAAAAAGGTAACCACACTTAATTTCTTTTTCTTCCTTTTTTTAAAACCACATCCACTTAAGGAGACCAAAGTCTTGCTATCAGTTCATTTTCCTCAGGTGACATGATAAACAGCGCTCTCTTTGCCTTCCTCACTCCATTCTTGAGTCTACATGTCTCTCTGACAAAACCCACTGAATAATAAGATAGAAACTGCATATCCTGATTTGCAGAGAGAAAAAAACCCAACCCAAAACAAAAAAACCCACCACAACCAAACTCGAAAAAAAAAACCCAACCAAACAAAACAAAAAAAAACAGGAGAAAAATCCTCTTTGGCCTAACCAGCTTGCTCCCCACATAGTAGCATCTGAGGGAGGCTACGTGTTCATTTTTCTAATCATTTAAACAGATTCAGCTGTGGGGCAGGGATCTGGATCTACAACAAGTTGTAGGTTTGGGGTTTTTTGTTTACCTTTTTATAAGAAAAAGGTAAATAATAAGGAAAGAATTTCCTTCCATTTGCAGACCTGAGAAAGAAAATCCTTGGGTATTAGGTAATTCGTCTCAGGGTTGTCCGCCATTATTTTCCCTCTCCAGACCTCACAGGAAAAAAAGGCATCTCGGAGCAAAAGAGAAATGCCGGTGGATGTCAAACATTTAGAGGAGAAGATCACAGGCTGCAGTGGAGATGGCAGGCCTGTGAGCAGTGCCAAGAGCAAGTGATGCATAAAATCATTAAATGTGAAGGGCTGGGCAACAGTGCCTAGACTTATCTGGAAGTTTAATCAGAGAGAAGAATTGCAAAAGAAAAGAATAGAGACGGCTGAAAGCTGCAAAGTTATGTGTTTGACCTTTTTATAACAAACTCCCCCTTCTCCCCCCAGCCAGAAAGAAGGAGAAAAAAAAAAAAAAAGGAAAAGAAAAAGCAAAAGGAAAGAAAGCCCAGGTAATCTCAGTGCATTATTGTGGTTATTATCAAATGAATATACACTTTTTTCTCTCTCTGGCTTTCTCGGGGATGCAGATGTGGCTAGAGTACATGCTGACAGCTGTTTACTCAATGCTGTCTCCACAAAGGGTGGATAGCTTTCAATTTTCAGCTCACAGAAGGTGCAAATAGCTTGCCAGAAATGCTAGGGCCAAGCAACACATATCTCTAAGTTGCCAGCATCACTGGGTGGGCTTTAGATATCAAAATTCTGCAACAAGATGGAGTGATTTTATGCCAAAGGGACCTGTAAGTCAGGCAGGCTGCATCCCTTTCCTCCCCAGTCAGTAGCTACTGTGACATTCACCAAATTCTCCATACAAATATGGTGGGTTCTCAATGGACACGGACTGTGAAGGAGACAACACTACTCTTAGAGAGAGGTAAAAAGCTACTCCTCTTCTATCAAGCTCCCTGTGGCCACACTGGGAAATAAATGACAAGTGAGCTTTGTCATTCTGATCTTTGAATGTCTTCTTCCAGAGAGCCAGTCCCACTCAATAGGAAGACTTTGAGGCCCATCAACCCAAGTGGGACATAATGGTTTTCTCCAGATGGAATACCTTGCCTGGGATAAAGTGGCTTAAAATGGTTGCTGTTGAAATTAGTAAGTGTTACAGTTCTAGTGTAACCAAAAATACCTACCCAAATCTACCCAAATAAATCATTGCAATCTGGTTTATGAGGAAACGGCAAGCTGTGGTTCAATTTAGTGTTTAGCATACACTTGACAATCCCATTTCTACTTACAGAGAAGGCAATGCCTCATGTGGTAAACTGGAAAAAACCCCAACAAACAAAACCAAAAAACCGTTCCCTAACAGTGGTGTTTTAGCCTGGTACATCACTGGCATTTCAAAAGTCATCTCACAGCCTTTGACAGCCTGTAAGCAGCAATGAGCCCCCATCACGGACAGACACACAGCTGCGAAGGGCTACCTTCAAGAATTCATGGGAACCAAGCATGGAGTGGGCAACCCAAGAGATCTGTTCACACTCTTAACCCTGAAATAATTCTTGGTTAACAAGGACCGCCTGTGTGAAATAACTTCAGGAAGGGCAGTGGTGAATCACCGAGTCCTTACTGCCATGCAATAAGAAGCCAGCTGCTCCTATAGCACTCAAGCAAATCACAAAAGAGTACGAAGTGGAGCATGTATTAGTCCGAGGCAGTCATTCTTCTTTCCTCTATCTAGCCCAAGCAACACAAGATAGCACTAATAAAATTAAAAATGTTTCGCTTATCTGACTTAAGAGGACAGCTTTTTAAGAAAGCTTGACTCCCAAGAGCTCTCCTTATTCTCCATGTGAACTGTAGAGAGCTGAGTGCTCTCAAAACTCTGCCTCATGATGGGGGGGAAGCAGGAACTGAACCTTCCAGAAAACTTGAGCTGCTCCTCCTTCCTTATCCGTTCAACCATTTATTTACTTCCACGAGGCACAGCCAGCTCCACATACTTTGGACCTTGTCTTAAGCTTTTCCTGTTGGCAGAACCAGCTTCATAAACTTGCAGGCAATATGCTCATGCAGCTGTGTCATAAAGTTTAAAGAAAAAAAAGTGTCCTGCAGGTCACCTCATGGTCAAGCAGCCTTCCTGAACATAACAAAGGTGTAGAAGAACAGCTGACAAGCTGAAATTAAATCCTCTGATGTGGTATGTCTAGATACATAGACGCTAATCTCTGTCCAGACAGTCTGTTTCTCCAGGACTCTGTTAGCTATGAATCTTCCTGGTAGCGACACTGAAACAGCACCGTCCGCGTTTAGCTCCTGTAATAAGTAATTTAGCAAAAGAATTTTGCTTCAGCTAAAATGGATGTGTGCTTGCTATGGCTTCAGCTAAGATGGGTATGTGCTTGTTACACATTTTGAAAAAGGGGATAGTGTTAGATAGGATATCAGACGAAAGCAACAGTTGGAGGTACCAAACCGTTGCAAAACAAAGGGTAGTATAGTTAGCCAAGATAACCACAGAAGTGTAAAGGAATGAAGAAGCCACAAGAAGGACATGGTGATAAAGACTTCAAGCCTCCCTCCAACGACTATCAGGAAGACCCCTGAAGAAGCATAGTGCCTGTGCTCATAGAAGGAAGGGGGCATGTTTGGGGTGGGTTGCATTCCAAGAACTCATTGATTATGTATTTGGGGGTGGGGTGCATTCTAAGAACTCAGTGACTATGTATTTAGGGGTGTGCTGTGTTCCGAAAACTCATTGATTATGCAAACTATGTTCCAAGAAGAAACATGAATAGGTATAAGGAATACGAAATAAAAACAGGCGTTTGTAAAGCAAAAATGAGCCACAGGAGGAGAAATCCCCTGTGTAACTCCCAGCGCTGTAATAAATATTCTTTGCTCCACCGAATTTGCCCCGGACTAAAATTAATACAGTGAGCGTGTTTCTCACACTCCGAATCACAGAGACTGTCACCAATGCCACCAACAGTATGGGGAAAGATGCTTGCCCAGACTCCAGCACTGCTTTGGGTAGTGACCTTCTAGCACTTAAGTAAAGAGGGCGCTCCTTACCTCCCAAGACTCAGTTAGAGCTTCAAAAGCCGGACTAAAAGACTTCAGATTCTTGCAACAGGACAAGGCTTCTGAAACAGAAAACAAAGACTCAATTTTTAATTTCTTACGCATAAATAGACATCCGAATACAACACTAGGTTAATGAGAGTCACAGAAGTAAGTTGGACAACATGCCCTACTTTCAAAGGAATTTGCAGCGGTGTGTTCCTCCTAATCTTTCACTGAAATGTGTGGGGATGCGCAAATTGTGAAGTGTCCACAGGCTCTTTGTCAAGTGCCATTTTCATAACAATGGCCTTTGAAAGGCCGTGCATAAAAACAGGGATAAACACAAAGGGCTTAATCTCTTTTGCTTCCCCCAGCATTTACACAAGTGGTTAATATGCAGCCTGGGGTATTTTGAGGAGACCTGATTTTCGGTGACAGAAGAGTAAAAATTCAGAGCTGCACAAAATTGAGAAAGCTCAGATGAGGCTTCTAGAATCAACAGCTAGGATCTGCAGGGTTTTTTTTCTTAATATTTTGAGGGGTCTTACGATACTACCACCTTAAGGGATGCTCTACAGGAATATGTTTTTTGTGAACATCAAGGTTAAGTTAGAGCTATGAATCAGTTTCTCTCTCTTATTTTTTTTTTTTCGGCTAAGTAACACAATTTGATCCCTTCTTCACCAGCAATGTTTTATTCTTTTGGGGAGTACATTACAAATCTAGTACATCAGAGAAAGTGCACAGTGCCATACGCAGCACGAGCCGAAACTGTGTTAAAAAACCACAAAACTAACATCACAGATCTTGAGAAGAAAAAAAAAAAAAAAGGTGACTAAAAGCGCCATTCTTTTCTCCCTTTTCAAGGGTAACTGTTGAGGCAGCACACAGCTCTGGGTGCAGCGGATGGCCCTACCATCGGTCCCGGGTACAAAGGCGACCCCCGAAGCAGTTGTGTGTTCTTCTGAGGATGCTGCCCCCAGTCTGACTTCACATCCCAGCTCTGAACACCCGGCGCACAGTGGGCTCTCTCTGGCCACTGGCTCTCCTTGCAGCTGTGCCGCTTAGCTCAGTGGGGAACGTGTCTGTTCCCACAAAGAATTTAACAAATTAACTATGAACAAAGTAGCCTGGAAACGACATAGATTAACACATGCTGTGTCATGCCAAGGAGAAGCTTGTCAGCTTGTTGTTTTCTCAAATCTGAAAGGAAAATTCCCAGGACTCGCTAAATATATGGAAATGTTTCCATGTTTAGCTGTGTTAGAAAAGAACACAATCATCGCTGAGGAGAAATAAGAAACACACAGCCCAGATAAAAAGAGCATGTAACAAGACTCCTAGGAAGCATCTGCAGCACAAACAAGATTAAACACAGGGGAGAATCAGTCGCTTTTGTGTAAACTCCACAACCAAAGGAGACGTTAAGGATAAATTTGAGGAACATTACTTACATATTTTCTGTTAACAAGCATGGAAAGAAACCCAAACCCAAAAGCTCACGGATGTTTAGCCCTCTTTACTCCTATCCAAGAAGGAGAAGGTAATCGTGCTAAGTATCCTCCTGGCCTTAACATGAAATGGGTGCCTGCATTAGCCTGCAGAGTGCCTGTAGCCAGTACAGATCTTCAGGGGAGGTCAGCTCAGAATAGCCCAAATCTCTTCAAGGCAAAACAGACAAACCCAAAATGTGCTTGGCATAATCCAAGTTAAGGTCTGAGACTAAGACATAATATAAAAATTAGCTATTTTTTGTAGAGCATTAATCAAAAATATTGACAGGTAGATGAAAAAAATGTATTTAAGCAAAGCACTGTTCCGAAAAATGCAAGGTTTTATCTGCTACAATATAGGAGCTGCATGAAATGCGTTTTGAAAGCAACAAGTCAATCAGACTGAGTTGAACAACAAAGATTCCTTTTATAAATACTTTGACAAATGCAAAATATTGGGAGACCATCTAGTCCATGGCTGAAATACTCTAGTCTATGACAGATAAACAGGGGTCTGAAAACCACATGGACTGAAAATTACAGGAAAATAATGGAAACTGATCAAACTGGAACGAGCTCTGATTCTGTCCAACTCTTAGAAAAAAAACTGATAACATGTTTAAATGATCATTTAGAAAATTTCTTCTGCAAATGATAATATAATTTTTTCAAAAAGCTTATTATAAAATAAACACTCCTTATCAGTTCCAAAGTTTTTTCAATTGTGAAATTTTAGCCATATAAGCGAATGTCAGCCTAGAGCTATTCTAAAAACAACTAGCCCATCTACTCTTTGCCCTAAATTTCAAGCCAGTTGTGTTTTCCACCTCATTGTATCTTAATATAAAGATTTTGGGTTTCTCTCAGACAGGACCCAACTTCAACTTTTCTCATACCATACATAGCCTATTGGACTTCACCGTCAAATTGTCATTGCAGCTGTATTAAGCAGATATGAAAACAGAGCCTTACCCCACAGACAATCTGGATTTGGCAAGAACAGAGCTCTATGCCAAAAACATTTGATGTCTGTTAGTGATGGCCAACAGGCCTGGAAGGTAAAAAAAGCAACATCATGATAAATAATGACTTTAATAAGACTTTTGACACATTTCTTTCATTTGACAACTGTATCACCAAGAAATAGGGTCTTGAAACTGCCATAAAGTGGGAATAAAACTAGTTGGTTAGCTATAGATATTGGTGTAAAAATCAGCAGCTCATTACTGACATGGAAGGACTTGTTTTGTGTGTGTGTGGTTTCACAAGTGTCTGGTATTGTTTGATGGTCTCTAGTTATTAAAAAACTTTGAGATTCAATTTCCATTTGCAATTAAATCTGCAGACTCTGTAATAGTGAAAGGGACCATGTATTCATGGACAGCGTAGGATTTCAAAATAATCATGCTGCTGCAAAATAGTAAACTGCCATGCAGGGACATCTTAGTTAAATTTACATGACTCCATTAAATTCTACACCACCCTGGTAGTGCTACCCTTAGTATACAGTCACCCCTTTCAAGCACATCGGAAGATGAACACAAAAGAACTAGAAAATACTCCAAAACCAACTAGGATGATGCAAATCCAGGAAATCCATCTACTAAGAGTGAAATCACTGGGTTGTTTTAACCTAAAGGGACTGAGGGAAAGGTAAAAGTCTAACAACAGGTTTTTGCAAAGGCAAAAGGAACCATCTGCTCCAGTAGTCATTGTTAATGGGATCAAACCCAACAGGATTAGACTGCAGCAAGCAAGACTCACATCAGATAGGAGGAAAAAGTTTCCAACTGGCAGTCCTGTACAACAGGTTAGGCAGGCACCTGTAAGGGATATGCATCGGGGCTGGCAATTTGCCTACATCATCTACATGGGTCCCTTACAGTCCTATTATTATTTTTTTTATGATTTTACCAAACTGAAACAAAAAACCCCAAACTAACAGAACACCACCACCACCACCCTCAATCAAAACACCAAACCCCAAAAAGTAGAAGAAAGCTAGACAACATCTGATGAATACTTGAAACCATCAGTTATTTATGATGGTAGCTGCCACAATAACATGATCCTTATTTGGGTCTTGAAATGCACAAAATTCAAAATATTACTGACGCTAAGAATACAAGCCCACAAGCTCAATATGCAAGGCAATTCAGATGCCCGGTGAGCTGGCAGAAACCCTGGCCTCTGAGGATGCTGCCACAGCAGGGGAGAGCAGAGCTGGCCCCACGGGCAGGAGGAACCCTTCCCTGGGAGCCTTGCTTACCCTTCTCCTTGCTGTGGCATGGGTCCCCCTAGGCTGTTCCTCCTACTACAGTGTCCTCACAGGTGGTGTCCTCCTCCATCTTCCCACGTGCCTTCACCCAGGCCTGCCCCATCCCGCCAGCTGCTGCCACTTGCACCTGGAACCAGCCAGAATCGGCTGGAACCAGTGGGGTAGTCCCCTGCCCCTCCTGCAGGGGACGCCGCTGCCCTGCCACCACAGCCCAGCGCCCTTCCACCCCCCTCCCCTCCCTGCCCATGGACTCATTAACTCCCATTAACAGAGGCCTTTGTTCCAGATCTGGTACATGCGTTTGGCAGTAAGCGCCTGCCATGGCTCACTGCTTCTCCTGGGAATACAGAAAACGTGTCTTACTTGAAAAACATGTTATCAGAAAGTTATTTTAAGAAAACAAAACCCAACACATCATTCCTCGAAGTCGTCTCAACTCTTCCTTAATTGGGAAAAACAAAAGCACAAGGATGTAGATTAAGTGTCTTACAGGTCACTTTGAGAAGCTAGGTTTGAAGTAATAGCCCTTTGCAGTGGCCACAACTGCTACCAGTTGAGTTGTGCTTTACACCGAGTTTTACTACCCATGAGTTAAAATACGCATGAAGACCTAAGAGTAGATGGGAGCCCTCTGCCACCAGGGCTCTGCTGGCACTGGCAAAGGTCCCCCTGAGCCGTGCATCTTCCTGGGCTCAGGAGCTGCCCTGTGTTAGACACACCAAGATGGCTTAAAGTTTGCGCAGCCGGAGTATTTTAAATATTCTGGTCACACATTATTAGTTTACTCATTGGCCACATACCATGCAGTTACAAACCCAGAATTTGCATATCAAATGGGCATTTACCATCTCTTCTCCAAAGATCATTTTGAAATAAATGGGTTTACTCAAAGGAGTGAAAGTTTCTCCTGTGATCACTGCTCGGAGGCTTTTACTCATGTGTGCAGTTCAGAGGACTCCCATGTGTACAATGAATATGTTTTCATCTACCACAGTATTTGATTTCAACACACAAAGAAGCAATGTTTTACATAGTCTCATTTATGCAAGGTGAAAACACATTTATTGTGATGGTGATAACCGGCAGCGTTCGTTTTCCCTTATGAATGAGAAAGCTAGAATTACTCAAGAGTGTACTTGGTGCATGTGTCCTCTGAACTTATTTCTCGGCTTTCATTATGAAAGAGCTGAAGTGGAAAAAGCTCAACAGTTGGGAGAAGGTCATTTTGACGCTTTTTTTAATAACACCACCTAGCCTTGCTGCGGCTGTAGCAGCAGCGCTTCCTTTTGTTTTGGAGGGAGGCGTGGCAACCAGCGGTTACAGATTAATCTTTTCTTGTCAAATCTAGACCATATTTTATTTCACAGAACGAGCAACACCACCTCTCAACAGTTACGAGAGGCTGGGGGCTTCCCAATTTGAGGAGAGCAGGGCAATTTCACAGGACATTTCAATCCAACTGCACATTTTGACTATTAATGTAGAAGTTAATGAAAACAAGGCCTAAAAAATAGGAACCGGCAGTGAGTCAGCATTTCAGATATTCTTGGGTTGAATAATTTATTGTTTTCATCAGCCTGTTGCCAAAAGAAAACACACTGTGGTACCCTTTAGAGAACAAATACATTTTTCTCAGAAAATGAACATCTACAGAATCCTGGTGTGGGGAAAACTGAAAGGTAACCGTTTGGAAAGGACAAGAGCAAAGTAAATTAAAATTTCATCAAGTGGACAGCGAGTTTCATCTGACAGCTGTATCTGATATTAGTCCATTTCCTGATGCATTTGAACTTGCCTCTTGAACTAACCAGAGAAGGTCGTATGAAGTGCCAGTGGTAAAAACCACTGGAAATACAGAGCTCTTCTTTGGCTTTCGTATTGTTCATCAACTGACAGTGGCTTCTGAAAAAACAATTCCATTGCTATCGGTTTGATCATTAGACCAGTTTGCAGACAGTTTTGAAACATGTCAAAAGCCTAGAAGTGTAGGCACATAAGAGTGTGTGTTTTCAGCTGACCAAACCTTTCTCTTTCTAAGTAGGAGCAATTTAAGAAGCTATCCACCAGTTCCTACTCTAGCTAAACCTGAGTAACTAGCAGACATTATCCTTAATAGTGCCATGCATCAAGGCATATAAAGGAGTAGACTTGATCCCTTCCTTTCCTGCTGAGAATAAGGCTAAATTAATGACAGTCACCAGAAACAGAAAAGACCACTAGCAGTGATGGAATGGACAAGGAGACAGAAAAGCAGGGATGAGAATTCATCAAAATACGTCCTCACGCCTCTTACTATCCTGCTACTTGCCCATAGCACTCCTAACATAGTACCACTGCACTGAAATCCATGGCTTCCTGTAAAGGGCAATAACCTTCCAGCAATCTTACTTTTCCTTGCCTGCTTGCTGCCACAGTTTCAGCTGGGCTCTCCAAAGAGGTGTCCAACAAGGACTCCATTAACTGTGACAGTAATAGCTTTCATTTTTTTACACCAAGCCTACCAAATTCATTTCACATGAATTAGTGAACATTGAGAAGGAATTAGCACTTTCTCACCACCATTCTGACATTTGAATTAGTGAAAATGATATAGATGGTAACATACAAACTGCTATATTGAATGAGATCAAAAATCTACATGCTTTGGCGCCTTGTGTCAGTAGCCTGTTTTAGCCATCTCAGATCAAACTGAAAGAAACTCTACCAAGGAACAATAAACCTAGGAGAACCTTCCTGCTACAATTCCAATGCAGTTCCAAAAATCCAATTTTAATTCATAACTAATTATCAACAGAATTGGTCAACGGTTTTTAACATGTCCTAGTAACACCTCTGAATACAGAAACTGTATTTCTCAAGTAGCTCCCAACAGCACAGCACGCAACCAGGACTTCCCTCAGCCCACATACTATTATTACAGAGTGAATAGCGTACCTACGTTAACTTTTTGAAATGCCTTTGGATAAAAATAAAACAGTATCCCAATGCATGACGTCCTTTTCTTTTTGTTCATTGCATACATTAACAACGTAGGTGGATTTCAAGGGAAGCTGAGACCATGACTACTAGGTTTCAATTTTTATTTGCTGTACACAAGATGATCATCATTTTTGCAAGACAACAGGCGGCACATGTTTATCTGAGCGTGTTTGAAATGGGATGTATGGGAGCCTTTTTCTTCTGGCCCAGGATATGCTTCAAACACACATAACAAGGCAGAAAGAAAGGGAACAAAAGAAAGCTTGAAGGAATGATTAAGTGCTTCTGAATTTACACAGTGAAATATGGACAGTTAAAACATCCCAGCTATTTGCTTCTCTTCAGCTGGTGAGCAGTTTCGAACACCCCATGGCACTGTAAGATTAATTGAGATGTGCATGCTTTTAGCCTGCTTGGGGTACCAAGGAGAGAGAACTGCCACAGAATCTCTATTCACCAAAGCAAAGAGACTATCTCATTAATGTATGATTAATAGCCATTTGTGAAGCAATTAATTAGTCATTTCGACAGTAAACTTAACCAATATACATGCTTTTTCCAGGCTACAGGTTTGCTTTAAAAAAGTAGAAAACGAAAAAAGAAAAAGGTCCCTTCTCATACCCAACCATCTAGAAAGGAGTGAAGAAAAAAAAATAAAAGCCGGGGGGAGGGCGCCCTTTGCATATTCTGGTCTTGTCTGATTTCATCTGGTGTGTCTTTAAGAACAACATCGCTGGAATGGAAGCTCTCTAACATGATTGATGGGTTCTCCTGCTATCTCCAAGTTGAAAATTCAGAAAACGAGTATTTTTTCATAGGCCTCGCTGCTTATTGGTACAAGAGTTATTTCCACTTTGCTGCAGAATTGATTTGCAACACTGGCATATGAGTTTGTATATTTTTCTCACCAGCCCGTCATGAAGTATCACTCAGCAAGCCTTCGGTGGCATGATGGATTGTGGAAATGAGAGCCTCGTGACTTCGTTTGCCATCAAAGACTGGGATAATTGTCATTAACTTCTGCAAGTAGTGGAGCATCTGCATCCTTGCTCTGGATGTCTGCATTTTGCAAAGCATATTACACAGCAGATGTACAAAGCACATACCACCATGCTAATTTAATTTCTTTCCAAGCAGGAAGCCAGACACCTTCTTTCAGAGCAAGCTGTCTTACTCCTTGAGTAAAAGAGCCTAAAGGCAGGCTTCTGGGTTGCATGTGAATTTGTTCTATTTCACAAGGTGATTGTAAATTGTTTACCCTTCCTGTGCTTCAATTAGTCCTCCTGGAAAATGGGTACCTATGAACCTTGCCACAGGTTTGTTTATGTTTTGTTCGGGGTATTTTTGTTGGGTTTTTTTGGGTTTTTTTTTGTTTGTTTGTTTGTTTTTTATTATTATTATTATTTTTGGTTGGGTTTGTGCATTTTTTTTAATATAGCCCATTAAGGAGAATTTCATGATTTTTCACAGTTATCACTGATACAGTACTACTAACACAGTGACAAGAACCATCGCTCCATTCCTCTTCTGTACTGACAATTCTTTGTTGGTCTTATCCAGGCATCACCAACTTCAGCAGGCACTACAGCTATGCATTTAAACACAGGATTAACTTCGAGCATGTATTTATGCAACAGGACGTTACTCCTGCCTCACGTGAGGCTGACACCTAGTTTCTTTGCTGCACAGGGGGGTGGACCATTTAATGTGAAGGCGACCTAATTCAGAATAAGCTACAATCCTTTTGACGCATCTCAGAAGAGTCTGAATCACTTGTAGAGACTAGGAAACAAGTATTACTTGTCCCCTTTACAAGATCCTTGCATTTGCAAAGCAATCACCCCCCAAAAATGAAGGAAGACAGACTTAAACGTACGTTAGTAAACAGATAAGCTGATGGAGCCTGTACTAAGCACAGGGTGCCTTATACAGAACAAAATTAGCATATTATTCCTTTCCCGTTTTCTCCTCCACTACCTTGGGGTGTGCTTAGATATAAAGACAAGGTCTCGTATTTGTCATGCTCGCACTACTTTCAAGCAGTATCTTTTCCTCTGCAGCAAATCTGCCTGATGACTGACTTGGCATAGCTCAAAAGTTCCTACCCTTAAGTGCACCTCTAAGAAACTGCACAACACAAGAGAAATATTTTAAGTGGTAAAATGATATCCCATTACACTGATGACAATGAGATATCATGTCTATTAGTATTATTATTATTTTATTCTAGAATTCCACACTAAAATTCAAAACCAGTGCTCATGTGCTTAGGCTCAAAATAAAAACTAGGTGGGGGCCTGTGACATCTATGTCCTATAAACCCTTCTGCACTGATGTCCATTGCAATTGCAGAGGACTGCCTTGTTATTTCTAAACCTTTACTGACAATCGAATCACAGATGGAAAGTACAAGTGGCCAAAGCATTGCTGCTGGATCTACCCTCACAAGCAAGGATCCTGTCTTCTCGAAATAGCAGCTTGTTAGTCAGGATCCTGTTCAGTCCTCCTACTTCAGCTGTTCATGCCATTCCTTATACACTTTTTTTTAAAATGCCAATATCAGAAATACAGATTTCCACTCCACCCCTGAGGAAGGGGTCACATTAATATGTATCCCATTCATTGGATGTGGCTCTGCACCAGTAATGTCTCCATTTTTGGGCCATCTGAGGAAGAAACACAGCATTCATACAGGTTAACAAGCAATTCACCTTCAGAGGCAGTTTCTTCAGATTACGACTGAGGCATTCAAAGCAGCATGTGCCTTTCCATTGATTTTAGTGGGATCTGGACTGTCAGAGAAGAAAGAGGACTCTTAGGGTACCTTACTTTGACCCATGTTCTCATCTTTTCTGTGTGGATAGCAGAGACCCTTATGGCCCATGAGACCATCAGCCTGACACCTTTGACGAGCAGTATGCAAATTTTAAGTATGTATATCCACCTGTCAATTCAGTCAACCCAAGAGGCGAAGGAAAACTCATTTTCTCTATCACCAGTACTGGCACATCAGGCTTAAAGATCCCTTTACTCTTGTATAGGGAAAAATAAAAACTCACAAACCTCACACAAAACAAGTGACACTTCTGGAGAAAAAGCTAGGGAGAGGAGAGGAAGCCCATTTGCCATCTCAACACTAGTTGCAGCGCCTCAGGGTACTCCCACTGTAATGGGAGGAGGAGAAGAAGGAGAAGGCTTCAATGGCGAACTGTCAGTGAGGGCAAGAGGGTATGTGAGATGTGAGAGCGCACAAAGGCATTTCAGATGGACTCAAAAGCTGGTTAACAGAGAGAAAGGTCTGAACCTGAACTCCTGCAAGCTGCCTGATTACTTCCACAGTAACTTGGTGGTTTTATTTAGGATGCTGTTGCAGCTGGGAATGGAGTCTCTCCTATCCTTCAAGTGCTAGCACTATATAAATGGAATAGCATTACAGAAACAAGACAGATAACTGCACCTTTGCATACTAATGATGTGTTAACATTCTGAAGCAGCCCAGAATTCTTAATGAGCATGCTTACCCATGCTGAAGCATACAGCAGAGTAGGTACATAAATACATTGAAAAGCAACCAGGACCTGCTTGATCCTGTCCAGTGTAGGAGAGTCAATCCACAAACACGGGGTCAAAATATTTTTTAAAGTTACTTCATTGTTCACAATCTGTGAATTTCCGATTTTTCTGACTCTCCATGATGACATGCAGCATAACTATCTGCAATGGACTGCAAATTAAGCGCAGTAGGTAGAACAGATTAAGAGCTACATTCAATATGAGAAAGGCCAACGAGAAATGCAGACTATCAGCTGATGTGAATAAACAGGTACCAAAAAGGAGACTGAGCCATCAAAACAGCTCTGGATATTGCTTAAGGCTGTAGACAGGAACACAGAACACCAGCTAAATACAATAACTTGGAGGTTATTCCACCTATGTCTAGAGAAACAAGCAGACAGATCAATGCTCTGGATACAGGTGACCTTTTTAGCTATTTAAACATGTACTTCTATTAGCATTTGTGTACCAATTGTTTTTGTAAAAGAAAAATATTTGTAATTTCAGTGAAAATAATCACAGAACTCTTGCATCTTTCTTTTGTCCTGTTACCCTCTGCAGCATTTGGAATCCTTTTTCAGCTTCGTTGAAAGATCATCACCCCAAATAAACTCCATTTGACAGACCCTTGGAGATGAAGGCTCAAACTCATTTTCACAGCTCTGATTAATGCTCTCCACTGCAGAAAACTTCCACATTTCACAAATACTGAGGAAGGAACACTCCTGGGGTAGTTTCATCCATACGGAGGCAGAGTTCAGCCTGGGCAACAGGAACTGCAAGAAGGACTGCCTTCATAGTAAGGCAGCTATTTTCCAGGACAGGCACAGGGAGCATAACTAAGCTGAATTGCACTTACTCAGTAGCAATGTTCAGCTCAAAAAGGCGTCACAAGAACAAAGCAAGGGAGAGAACAAGCAGTTTGTGATTCACAGCCCACTCATTAACAAAATCATGTTTTCTTCATCAGAACCACGTTCTGTGCAGTCTGCCACAAAAATTGAGGCATCCACCAAAGCCATCTTCTTGGCTATAGCCTTTCTACTCTTCAAATGCAGAAACTGACACTCTAATCTTAAAAGAACACTTGTTAAGAAGCTATCACACATGAAAAATGCAACTTATCAAAAACATTTCTACGAGGTCAGTCATCCAGAAAAAAAGTCCCTCCTACCCACATCAGGACCTTCTTTAGGACATTGCAAGCACTTGCACGTCTCCCAGTACATAGGCGTCCCATTAACTGTATTTTAACTGTGTCCCCAGCCTATCCTAAAACTCTGACCATGCCCAATGAGCTTCCCAGTAGAAGCCAAAGAAAACCCCCATAGACAGGAATATAAAACCAGCAGCCTTAGATTGCATGCATCATCACAGCATCAGCAGCTGCTTCCTCGTTCAGATGCAAAACAGTAAATCTAGGAGGGCTGCTGCACACATATCATGTGGTTGGGAGGAGGCCGGAAAGAATAGAAGACTTGGCATGAAAAATGAGATGCTGACCAGCAGAAAGTTACTGTCCACCTAAGAAAGCTTCAGCAGTGTAATGATTGCTTTCTATTTTGAGGAATTTAGGAATGCTTGAGCAGCTCAGGCCATGTTAGCCAGTCTGGTTGTACTCAAACAATCACAACACAGCCCAACCATGCAGCACATTCATTCTCAGTTAGTAGGTTTACAGAAGTATTTTGACACTGACAAGAACAACAGAAGAGAAGTGGCTGTCAGACTGTCCAAAAAAATTTCCCACAGGTGCTTTTACCTGCAAAAGTTTAAAAGAGAATGCTTTCATTCAAGGAAAGTTGCATCCCCTTTGTACTTAAAGATCTGTCACAAGACCATACGCCACCTGAGATGCTCAACTGAACAGGGCTTGAGCAGAGGAAATTTTTATTTCTTATCCTCTCTTACTGTAGTTACTTAATAAATGTAGAGATAAAACATGGCAATCAGTGGTGGAGCAGGAGCAAACACAGGCAGAGGCACAGTTGTGGTATTTCTGGCGTGATGGATTCGTGAGATCGTGTGAATTGCAAGGCTGATAAACAATTCCATATCTATTGAAATATCAAGTCAAAAAGTTCTCTATTTTAGGAGCTGATTTTAAAAAAGCAATTCTATTATCTTTCCTGTCGGATGAAGTGTGTCTGCAACAGGCACCTTACTAGCATTCTCACTGCTTCTGAAGCAGCCCCATTCCTATTCTGCGCAAACCAGCCCTGGTGTGTACTGCTACAAGGAGACAAGCTTATAAATGGGGCGCAACTATTGCCTGTGACAGGCACAAGGACACCCTGTACTTCTGATAATATTTTGCGTATGCATTATATTTCTTTCCAGATAACGTTATTTCTGCAAATGAGAAATGCAGTCAGAGGCATGCTTGGGAACTCTGAGCAGCGGGTGATGAAGACAAGAAGTAAGACCCGGATGAAGAAAAGCTGGCTGATTTTTCATGGTGTACATTCGTATTTCCAAAGGGGCCTCAATGCTCACCTCTGTCAGGATGAAGGCATTCTTACATTAAGAATGGAAAACAAAATATCAGGAACCCCTAATACCACTATATGGTACAGTGTCTCTGACACTCATTTTTAAACATACATTCATATTGTTTGGGAAAATTAATTCATGTTAAAATACTATACAAGATAGAAATATTATAATTGTTTGGTTAACTGTGGTTAAGTACTTTCAACAATGCTGTATATACATGCTTCAGTGCTTTGCTGGGCAAAAACTGGTATACAGATATAATTCAGCAAGGTATTAAGGGCAGGTATCCAACTAAGGTATACACCAGTGAGTCTCAGAGTTAATGCTGAGCATCTGCTTTTATGGCTTAGCCTGGCACTTGTGATGGTCCTTCCTTTGAAGCCACTACTAATGAAGTAATGGAAACCTTTGCATCCTTAAAAAAAAAAAAAATCCCTAGAATTGCAGAGAAAACCATGTCGCCTGACAGAGCTCCTCCTCTAAAGCAGGGTTTTCCTTTGGTTCAGACTTTAGGTTGACTAACACCCAACAGCCTTTGACAGCTGCAACACACAGGGCTCTGCTTGGTGTGGCTGCTGCTCTCAACCCAATACCCTCCTATCCCCCCTCCCAGGGCACCATCCTTCTCTAGCAGGAATCACCCATTTCCATGTCCCCTCTGTGAAACCTGGGTAACAGCAGCTCCACAGCTTCATGGAAGTGCTGATAGGAAAAATCCCTTGGTTTTTTATCATGGTTGAAGACACTTAAATACTTAATTTTTGGAGCAGGGAGTCACACTGGATTAATTTTTAACAGATAATTGATTTCTTGGAGATCTGTACCATTCCAGATGATGGGAGAATAGCCATTCTGGAAAGGCTTTTTCAAAGCCTAAGGGCTGAGACAGTGCTATAACTTCCCAAAATTTACACTCACACCTGCACTCAGAGTACCAGTTCACAATCCAGACCACATACTCCTCATATGGACACAGCCACAAAGGTAATGCTACAGTTGGTGTCATCCATCCCCCTCCCTGCCCGCTCCTAGCAGAAGTGTTGCTTTGGTTGATAAAACCTCACGCACACTGAACAACTCTCCCAGTTTAGTTCTGCCTGTTCCTCAGTTCCTCCAAGGCACACGTATTCAGAGCAAAACAGACTCATCTCAAAAAGGTATGAAGTTATTTCTGAAATAAATCCTACTAACAAACCCCCAAGATCTCACAAAGTAACATGCTAACAATGATATGATATGAAGCCTCCTCACAATGCTAAATTTGTTACAGACTACATTTTTATCCAGATTTGTAAAAAGCTTGGCATAGTGCAGTTCTTCTAAGATAAAGCTTTAATTCTATTGTTCTTTCATACATTCATACGCGTATTTGGTGTGTCTTATTCCAGTGACATACGTCTTTCCAGATGTTAATGTTTTATCGTGCCTTTTTTGCAGTTTTTACCAGGTCCATTTACACAAAATGTACTATAAATCCTCCCACACTTCATATAGTATATCATATAAGACACCCTGATAGACATACAGATACAGATATATGAAGGCTAGTAAATGTAACAGGAGATTTAGCATGCTACTTGTACAGATATGCTATTATTCTTAATCTTGTGATTAATATGGACTGGCACTACTGTACAGATTTATTTTTGACCATATGCTCTTTAATTGTCATTGCTTCCCCCAGTTTACCCCCTTGCGCATCTGCAGCATGTGTGGGCTGACACTCTTTCCTTTTGCCTCAGCAAGATGGGAGAACAATCTCTCAGCTGGACACCAGAATGAGGAGAGAATTCCAGCAACCATGTCTCCAAAGAGTGATTAAAGTAAAATAAAGGTTTTTTTAAAATTGAACAAGCAGAGGGTGGGAGGGAGGAAACTCACTGTCATTGATGTTCTTCATCTGCCCAAGCTCAAATTAGCTGGAATACTGTTTAATTGTGAGCTGCTAATGTGCTGCCTCAAAAAGCCAGCTGTTGCTAGAGCAAATGGACCCAGGGAAAAGACTTTCAAGTCCAAGAGCAGATGAGCTTGCAGAGAATGTGAAAACACTACCACAGCTCTCACTGTGACAGGTCTTAGTGATTTAAGATCCTTTTGACTGTAAAACTTGGCTAAGATATAATTCAGCAGAGACTTTGATTCATTTTGAAAAGATTTACACTACAGTTTTAAATGAAGCCCAAGTTAATTAAGTGTCTTCCTACATTACCACAGAACAGTTCCTCTAAGCTATTTTTCCCCCTTGTAAACTTTAAAACTTAAGTTCAATAATCTTTTTCCTCTGTTCTGATTTAAATATAAGAAAACAAAATATGTATTGGTTAAGCAATTTTCAAGCAAGTTTCAGATACTTGCAATAGGTAGATTTTTTTGAAATTTTTTTTCCATCTAAAGAAAAATATTTTTGGAAAGGGAAAAAAAATTAAAAACACTTAGATATTTTCTTCTATTTCTGTTTAGTTATAGCATTTATAAAACCTTCCTTAAATAAGACTTCTCAGTGACAATGAGTACCGTAATTTTCTATGCAAATCAGATTAATAAATTAAAGAAATTTGCCTGCATATAAATGAGAAAGCAGTCAATTTATATGCCTAATAATAACTTTACGCCTTCTCTGTGTGAACTTTGCTAGGAATATTTTTCATATAGACAGATTTACAAAAAAGTGTCAGTTTAAAAAAAAAGTAAAAGTTTTTTATATCTGCCATTAAATTATTTATAAACTTGCTTTACAAAGGATCTTTTTATATGGTCCATAATAGGAAGGGAAAGGAAGTGAAGCACGAGCCCCAGCTGTGCATATATCTACACTGCAGTATTCCACATAGACACAGATCCCTCAGCTTGTTTGGAGACCAGAAACACTAGGGTGAGTGGTAGCTGCAGCTACATCCTTGCAGCCTCCAGGTCCCATCAGGTAACTTCAGCATGTTCACATGGGCTTCACTTTCTCCATCTTACAGGAGTCCAAGCAACCATAAATTCAATAAAAAGCCAGTTTACACAGGAACCCATCCTACCACTTTCTGAAACCTTTTTATTCAAAACTTGCAACAGCAAATTTGGCAGTCTCTTTCTCTGGAAGGGCAAAGATATCTCTTTTTATCTTCACAGGTGAGGTGAAACCTCTCCCTCTCGCTCTACACCAGAGACAAGTACACAGCACAGATCAGGTTCCAGCCAAACAGTCCAGGTTCCAACCTGACGCCCAGTGTTGTTGCATCATTAACAAGCAATCAGAGTCGATTAACATGACCTGAGAATCTGGCCAGATTTCCCTCAAATTTAAGAGAAAATAACCAGTGTCTGCCATGAATTCTGCCTCCAAAGTCTCTTAGATATTCAGAATGAGGTAATTCTATACCACTTTAGAAAGATATAGATTAAGGCAACACCAACGTGGTTACCTGGATAAGAAACAGTATACACTTAACAGGACCATGATTATTTTTAGCACCTGTAATGAGATGCATCTTTGCTGATTTCTGAAATAAAAAACCTAACTGTTATACATTACAAGCATTTGTCAGCAAAATGTTAATTTCCCCTTTCTCTGCCTCTGTCAAGTTTAAGACGAAAACAAAATGCCTGAAAACTAACAAGCCAAACAAGGGAAAAAAGGCAAAGAAAACAGGAAAGAGGGGTAACAGCAATGAGCAAGATCCTTGCAATCTCTGACTACTTGCAAAGTCTCCATTCAAGGGAACAGGAATTTCGCCTGCCCGACAGCTCAACCTCCTGTCATTTGAGTTAGACAAGGAGTCAGGTTAGCTAAAAACACCCTTTGATTCCAGCACAGACCTCCACGGTGACCTTGTCCAAGTCATTCACAGGTGTCCTCCTTAAAAGCCAACAGTGCTGCTGCTGTATCCGTAGCTCTGCCTGCCCCTGTAGGCTGTAATCAGGAATCCATCTTACTTCATGTGTGCTTAACAACTGGCACAATAAATCTACAACCCCACTGATGAACTGTTTGCTGCTCTAATACAAATACAAAGTTGTTCCTACGTCAGCAAGAACCTACAGAGAAATTTGTCAGGAGGGAAGAGAAAGTATTATAAGAGTTGCCTTCAGGTTCCACATTGTGATACACCCTCTGGTACGAAGCATTCTGTGCAAAGGGGAAAAAAAAAATACTGGCAAAGGCTGTTCCTTAACTCGCTTCTCCTTTTAAGCATCTTTGGAACTTTTGGTCTTACCATCATGGCAGCCACCTCCCCTCAACCAGCCAGCCTGACAGCACAAGGCAATGCAGGGCTCCACCTCTCCCACTCAGCGCCTTCAACTATATGCCCCTTTCAGAGACTGAGAGCATCAAGTTTGGAGAAAAAGCATCTACAGGAAGACTGTCGTGCAGTTGTAGCTTGGATATGGGCTTCTCCTCTAGTCTGTCTTTTAGAGGACAGTTGTCTTATGAACAGGAGGATTTGTCACACCTTATGTTTCCTGAACTGCTCCAGAGCTCAATTCTGTTTACTCCAGTTACACTTTCTTGTCAAATATTTATTGCTCTTGCCCAGAAACCAGAGAGCTGGGGGGAAGATAAGCCAAGCTCTGCACTTTGACTGGTGAACATCTCTGCTGGAAGGTGTCCAAATTGTAGAAGAACCATTTGGCATGTGTCTTTGACATTGCAGACACATAGATTAATAGCCTGCCCCCTCCCCTAGCCCTGGCTTTAATATCCTGTCCTTTATGAGTGATTTTCAGACTTGCTTTATATTATGTTATCCTCCTAGGCAAGCATTTCTTGTTTTGTGATTATTTTTGCACTTAAACAGTAATACACTTTTTTCCCTACTGAATTGATGCTGCAAGATTGCATGCACTCACCTGCTCCAATTTAAGGCACCCTCCTTACTGCTGCAAATAGACCTCTCCAAAAGCTGCATAAGAACAATCCTCCCTCATGCATATATCCCCTTATAACATCCCTGAGACTTCTGCTTCTCCAAGCACTGTAGATGAGGTGGATTTGCCACTTGAAGCTCTGGGATTTAATGCTATCTAGCTCCTGCTGGACAAACAATACTCCAAGCTGTTGCGAGACTACACCTTGCCCAAGCAGCTGCCAGCACAGAAGCTTAGATTTATGTATTCCATTTTAAAGGAAAAAAATCATATTATAAAAACTTCATTTACAGAAAAGAAATGAAAATCCAAAACATTAGTTTGCTGAGTTAGACTTCTATTCAATTAAAAAAATGTAGGTATTTTTGAGTTAGAAGAAAGGTAAACTTTATAGTTATTTCGCTCAGAAAAAGAACACCAGTTCTAAGGCTTGGGGAATTGCTATTATAGTCATGTGGCCCCTTGTTTTCCCCCAACTCAACGTGACATGGCCTAACATTCAGGTTATGTCTATACTTTGGAACATACAAGTTTACCCAAGGCAGACCTTCACAAAGTAATAATTTTGCAAGTACACACAACTCACATCTTTAAATATCTAAAAGCTTTGCATGGGGTTTCATGTGGTCCTAGGCATTTGGGAGGCTCCTGGCTTACCCGTATGAGCAAAACCATTTCAGCCTAGCCATTCTCACTCTCCAGTCTGCTTCACCCTCCCGTTAGACATGCCTGCTCCCTACTACACCAATGGCTTGGTGGCAAAATTGCTGAGGGTGACGATTTCAGACTAGAAAAACAGAAGTTGGTACTCAATTGCCTTCATGAACAGCCAGGAACATCAAAGCCAGGGGGACATCAGAGGAAATGTACTAGGTATAAATATATATTATTTTGATTTTGTCAGGCAAAATGGAGAAGTCACTGTTCCGTGATAAGCAGCTGCCCAATTGCAGGGGAAACAAGTGACTGTCAAAAGGCTTGGAAGCGTTCTGTACAGAAGCACCCAAAGATTCAAGTACTCAGCTCGACATAAGGAGGTCTTTCATCCAGGAAATGGCTGCAATACATGAGCTGAAGGGATTCCACACACTTGCTGATTTTTAATTTTTTTAATAGCATTGAAATAAAAAAAAATCCACTAATATTCTGCAAATTCATCAACTTCACATAATAGGCACAATGGGAAGAGGCAAGCAGGAGGAATTTTTTTGTCCAAATCCCAACTGAAGTCCAAGAGAATTCACTGCAAAAGTATTTATTAGTTATCATGCATCTTCTTTCAAATTTCAAAATGAATAGAGAATATTTTACTGCCTTTAAAAAAAAGCCACAGACTTTTTAAGCTCTGTTTCTCTCACCCTTATTCATAGTGAGGATCTTCTTAGCGAGAAGACAATGTGCAATCTGTACAGGCACTCTTTCACCAATGACAACAACTGGGTGAAAGCACAAATACAGGCCGGGCAGAGAACAGATTGAGAGCAGCTCTGAGGAGAAGGACTTGGGGATGTTGGTTGATGAGAAGTTCAACATGAACTGGCAACGTGTGCTTGTAGCCCAGAAAGCCAATCGTATCCTGGGCTGCATCAAAAGAAGCATGGCCAGCAGGTCAAGGGAGGTGATTCTGCCTCTCTACTCTGCTCTGGGGAGACCCAATCCAGACTACTGCGTCCAGGTCTGAGGCCCCCAACATAAGAAGACATGGACCTGTTGGAGTGAGCCCAGAGGAGGGCCAAGAAGATGATCAGAGGGCTGGAGCACCTCTCCTATGAGGACAGGCTGAGAGAGGTGGGGTTGTTCAGCCTGGAGGAGAGATGACTCTGGGGAGACCTTATAGTGGCCTTCTAGTACCTAAAGGGGACCTACAGGAAAGATGGGGAGAGACTCTATCAGGGAGTGTAGCGATAGGAGGAGGGGGAATGGCTTTAAACTGGAAGAGGGTAGATTTAGATTAGATATCAGGAAGAAATTTTTCACTGTGATTGTGGTGAGACACTGGAACAGGCTGCCCAGGGAAGTTGTGGATGGCCCATCCATGGAAGTGTTTAAGTCCAAGTTGGATGGGGCTTTGAGCAACCTGGTCTAGTGGGAGATATTCCTGCCCGTGGCACAGGGGTTGGAACTAGATGATCTTTAAGGTCCCTTCCAACTCAAACGATTCTGATTCTATGAGTCTATAGAAGTTGCTGACCCAGGCCTTCACTTCAAGTTTCAATTCATCATCAGTCATCTTTGCACAATGATAACTTGCATTTTAATAGCAATTTAAGGTTCATGAGGTCCACCTGGGGAAACACAGGTAACAGCTGAATTGGGTGGCACACAGCAGGTTCCCCCCATTTCTCCCTAGTCTCCCTCCCTTGCTTAATTGCTTGTACTAAGATAAACACATGGCAATCATACATGAGGGGAGAATCTTGTCACACTTCTTAAAAATTTGTTTTACTCAGTTGTAAATTCATTTTACTCTCACAAATGTGAGAAGCATCTCTGATGTTTTGATGGTACTCAGTTGTTTGGTTCAGACTCTTTGCTGTTTTATAGGTTATTATAGATGTACTGATGGAGATATTAATAGCGTGCAGACACCGAGGTAGTGCAACAGAAGTACAGATATATCCTCCATTATGCAAGAATGAATGATAGAGGGGCATAGACAGTTAGGCACATAGGGGACAGTGACAGAAAACATACTTGATTATTTTAATTTCCTAAACAGTGCAAGATCTGAATGGGTCTTTAAACATCATATGCTCTAGCATTTGTCAAGCTATTATCTCGTCCAAAGCTCTCACCTCTGTGCAAGCCAAAGAGACTCTGATACAAAAACCGGGAGATCTAATCAGAGTTTATTGCTTCTGGTATAAGCACTACCACAGGTTTTTTATCTTTTTTATTAAATTTAAAAACTTGAGCATCCATATTTGGGATCAAAAGGTGATTCCTGCACCCTGCTGCAGAGTGGAAGGCTGGATTTCTCATACAATAAAAAACCTTTTCTTGTAATTTGTTGGAAAAATAGGTGCCTTTTCATTACTGAAGCAGGGCAATATAACTTTTCCTCAGATTATACTCAGAATTGATAATCTCTTTATACACGAGGGGGCGAGTCCCTACACCTGGACCTCCACTACAGCTTCACTGCAATCGTACAAAGTAATCCTATCATTCTCGCAGAGGACAGCACTAGGATTGCCTACACAGGAGAAAACTGAAATTTAGGGAAATGGATTTGGTAGCACTAAATCACAAATGCCCCATACTGCTTAATATGCATTGCTATACGTGCCTCTCCTCAGAGCACTTTTATGCAAGCACAGCTCAACTTAGTTCAGAACACCTTCTGATTCACACTTGCATAGAGGAACATCAGACTTTCTGACTAGATTGTCTCAAAGTGCCAGGACAGGTCAAAGAACCGGGCAATCGGGATCAGCACCCTCACATACAGTACAATAATCTGTCCAAAAAAGCCAAAACTGAACCAAAGCCTCAGATGACATGTAAAAGAAGAGTGGTAATTTAAGATATAAACCAACACATCTGGCTATGTCTTTCACACACTTTGCAACACCAGGCACCCAAATGCCACCGAAATTCTTTAACTGAGCTACTAAATGTAGCACATCCCTCAAACCACTCATCTACAGCTAACCTCTGCCGTGGCTCCCAGACTTGCCCCACCAACACCAGTTATGAGCCTTTCCAACTCTGCTGGAAGTACTGGTTGTAGCTGTTGAGAAGTGAGAAGACTGTATGCCACAATCACAGTCTGAGTATTTTCTGAATATTTAGTCTGACTTGTATCAATGAATTGCCCTTTTTCAGCCTTTTCTGTTTACTGAGAAGAATCTGTATTACTGCCCAACTCCTCCATTTCACAGTCATGATGCATTTACCAAAAATAAACAAATAATTCACATATTAATGCTAATAGCAACAACAGTCATGACAATAAATCATGAGGTTCTCTATTTGACCTGGGGGGATTGGACCTGCAAGAATCACAGAATCACAGAATCACAGAATTTTCAGAGTTGGAAGGGACCTCTAGAGATCATCTAGTCCAACTCCCCTGCTAAAGCAGGATTGCCTAGAGCACATTACTCAGGACTGCATCCAGGCGGGTCTTGAAAATCTCCAGAGAAGGGGACTCCACNTGTGAGACTAACCGGTCTGTAGTTGCCCGGGTCCTCCTTCTTGCCCTTTTTGAAGATTGGAGAGATGTCGGCCTTGCTGGCATCCATGCAAAATTCATTTCTTAATTCCTGTGCTCCTTAAAACTGTTTATTTAAATAAACAATTTATCAACAATGTAAAATGGAAACAAAAAAAAAGTCTTTTTTTTAAAAACAACAACAAAACCAAAACATAATTCCTTTAGTGAGGGTTTATAGAGAAACACCGAGTACCACAAGTTGGCAGTGACATAGCAAGGCGTAGCATAATGACGAAATATCATTACATTGTCACCTGGTGACAGCAAAACGGCTTATTGAAATAGGCTGATGATATCATATCTGCTCCTACTATACATACACACATGTCCCCACTGCAAAAACTACTATTTCAACAGGAATGTATTTGCAGCTGAGTACATCTGTAGGGATAGTTTCATTATAATACACTTTTCAGTCACCACACATCACTTCTTTGTGTACTCACCCAGTGTCCTTCAAGTTCTAACACTGCAAATTCTTTGGGACAAAAATTTTTTTTATATGCATATCTACACACGTTATATACACAGACACATATGTATATACCACACATATGTATGTATATACATACAAGACACCTCCTTCCATTTCCATGGGGCTGTTCAGCCTGGAGAAGAGAAGGCTCCGGGGAGATCTTATTGCAGCCTTTCAGTACCTAAAGGGGGCCTACAGGAGAGCTGGGGAAGGACTTTTTACTAGGGCATGTAGTGACAGGACAAGGGGGAATGGCTTCAAACTGGAAGAGGGCAGGTTTAGATTGAACATTAGGAAGAAGTTTTTCACTTTGAGGGTGGTGAGGCACTGGAACAGGTTGCCCAGAGAGGTTGTTGAGTCCCCATCCCTGGAGGTGTTCAAGGCCAGGCTGGACGTGGCCTTGGGCAACCTGGTCTAGTGGGAGGTGTCCCTGCCTATGGCAGGGGGGTTGGAACTCGATGATCTTCAAGGTCCTTTCCAACCTAAACCATTCTATGATTCTATGATTCTATGAAAATGACAACTAACTGGCACCACAGAAGCCTGGGCTCTATCCCTCAATATGTCACATGGGAAGCAGAAGCCTGAAGGTCTCGGTAGATCTGAGCTTTATGGTCTCCTCAACCCAGACCCAAGTACAGGCACAGTAGCCATTTACAAGCTTAGCTGACTGGGTGGGATGGAGCCCGCCACCAGCCTCACTTGCCAGCTGGAAAGCCCAAGTGCGACATGAGGTGTACCAGCACCCTTCGCTGTGTGTGCCCTCTCCCTGGGACAATAAGCAAGCAGGACCAGCAGGTCTCAGCCCATCGCCACATCCTGAATCCCTTCCAAAGGCCACCATGACCAGTGGGAAGACCTCTTTGGGCTTTGCCTCAGGTCTTTCTGAAGACCTTTGAATGCAGCCTTCCTACCCACGTAGGACAACACTGACACTAGACACAACTGCCATCACAGTAAGTTTCCTGCATACTTGCAGCAGGCTGTAAAGAAATTAAAACCTATCACCCAAAAATAGACAAATGAAAGAATCAAACTTCAGTAATAACACAATTAAGGTTTCTCTGAAGTGGCTGTCATCCCCTAATGCGTATTTAGACAAGTAGTGAAAGCCCAGATGCATTATGGGATGATAAAACTCACCTTGGAGGGACTTAATGCTTAATTAAAAGGACGAACATGGCAATAAATGCACTAATGAGATAAAATCACACTAATTCCTAAATCTTATGGATCCAAAGTGTCGGTCTGAGTTTTAATTAATAGAGTTCTATATGGGTTTCTCAGAAATAATAATAAAACATTGAAGTAGTAAATCATGCTTGAAATCCTTCACAAACTTATTCGAAATCCTACAAAATTTTTATTTAGGATTTCACAATTTGCACAGTTCCAAAGATGACTAGGCCTTTTAAGTTGTAATTTCATGCTACTGCAACACTTTCCTTTTAGACTATAATGTTATTTTATTGTTAGTTTAACACAACATTTTACACGAATGCTCACCAATGCTTTTTTTCTCCCATTCCAGTTCACTTTCCTCAGTCCCTGAGAGATACTGAATTGGTTTGTAGTACTTGAACATTAAGCTACACGCAGCCCAGATCTCACAACATTTCTCCTGGAAATCTGTTCTTTTCATTTTCATCAACCTAATGTCCCAACTGAATGACTAAAGAAACCTCAGCATAAGAATGATATGCAAAACACTCATCTAAGTATATATTTAATGAAAACCTACAGGGTGGGCACAGCTGCTCTGTCCAATCCCAGTGCATAAGCAGGCAACAAAGGACATCTAAGGAAGGCACCTAACAGCCTGCTGGTGCTTTCAATGCAAGTCAGGTGAGGTTTCACTTCAGCCCCTGGTTCCTGGGTAGTTACCAGCTTTCCATGGTGCTTCCTTCTACCTCAGATCTCGCAGAGACCTCACATTTCCAGAAATGTGGCATCCTCCCACTCACACATGGAAGCCCACACAGGGTATCTGAACTGGACGAGTTCAGCATTGCTGCTCTGAAGATTTTGGAGTTTCCAGCTCTGAGCATCAGGCACAGGTTGCAAACCCTGGATTTAGTCTGAATACTCGCACAGAAATGGTAGCACCAACAAAAATGGGTAGTTTTCTAGTTTAAGAGGCATATTGCAGGGCAAGACATCTCCCACAGGGCTATAATGCATCATGTTGTTAAACAGCATTTCTCTACAGAGCCAACATACTTGAGAGCACTACAGCCAAAGTTCAGTGCAGGGTCTCTTTCCAGCCCAAGGGCCTACTAGGTTTGCTGGGACACACCACGATGTGCCTTTCTGCTGTGGTCATGACTGAAAGCCTAGTCAAGTCAACAGCTCACCTTTCCACCAGCTTCAGTGAGTTTGGAATAGGCTAATTGGCCATTGGCTCACCATATTAGTTTATGGCCACCTCTCCACACCACCTTGTCTCATCTGCTGGAAAAACTGATCCCGAAATGCACAGCTCTCAGTCCCTGAGCATGGTACAGTAGATCAGGTCAGCTGTCCTGCACCTGCTCTATTATTTTTCCCATAACTTTAAGCACAAATAAAGTATGAATTGTTTCCTCCCTCTCATAATGCTATGAGATTCATGAGGTGATTACTGCCCATGAGCTGAAGGCCCAGCTCAGGTTTCTCGGGCAAGGATGGTTTATACTGTTAGACATAGGCATTTTAAGCCTGGCAGGTGGACCAGGGGGTGCGCCCCAGGCAGACAAGGAGGATGCCAAGGGCTCTGGACCCCCGATGCCCAGGGGAGCATGTCACCTCCATGTTCCTAACATTAGGCTTTGTCACCCTCTAGTGGGCTACGTGCCGAGCTTTACCATCCTATCGGTGATGTCCTGCCCCAGCATCTCTGAAGAGCACTAACAGTGGCTTAACCTTGAGAGTCAAAGTTTCCAGGTTCATTGCCCAGAGATGACTCAAACTCTTGGCACCTGCAAGTCTTCTCTTTTTTATTTTCTTTTCTCATTTGAAAAAAAAAACAAACCACAAACCAAAAACCCAACTCCAACCCAACCTATATACTGTCTATGAAGCAGCAATGAAGAAACACTAAAATCATGTCAATGTATACTGGCGGGAGGTACAAGAGTATGCCCCCATTAAACTTTTATGTATGTATTTATGTATTACACATGTACTACTCAGCAAATCTATATTAATTTGTAAAAGATAGAAATTAATATTAATATACTCATTGCACATATTAAGCAGATTATGACCCTTTTTTGCCTATTAGCACACAAAATGTGCAGCACTGCTCATTATTTTATGCCCTGAAATACATTAAAGGGGCTAGGACTCTACGACAGCTTGAAGGGGAATACAAACAAGATTTTGTCTCCTAAAATAAATGCATCTGCAGCTTTCTCTAAATTGTTTTCTGATTTTTGAAGTATTTTGTAATTCTGATCTACTGGTACATTAAGATTGTACACTTTAAACCACAACAACTTTTGCTTTGGGTTCAAATCCTCTTTTTGAGTACCAAAGCATGACTGAACACCTTGCCCTTTTTTGTCTTTCATATATGTAGCTGGGAAGACCTGATTTTTTTAGGGGCAAGTCCTTTAGGTAGGAAAAACTTGTTGAAACATCTCTAGCTATCACACAGGCAATCTTTTCTGACTATTTTCTTTTCCGCAACCAATGAGCAGTGAACACTGAGACAGAGTTAGCATTAGGGTTGTCAAGTTGTACAGTTCTTTGCAGCAAACCAGGATTGCTCTTTCACCGCTATTTCACAGACCAGTATTAACGTGCACTGCCAAGGAAATTGGCAGTAAAAGCACTAAATCTTTTTATATTGGAAATGTAAATTTAAGAATAAAAAAAGGGATGATAAGTAGGACCTATTAACATCACTTCAAAATTAAGAGATGAACCAAAGCCAGCAATCTTTCTCCTTAAAAACTACCTTCCAGACTCACAAAATGAAACCTTTTTTTCTGGTTCCGTTTCATGCTGTTATATACTTGCAATAAAATAGCAACTGGAAGCTCCATTTAGGGATTGCATCTACAAGCTGCCAACACAAAATAATCATCCGTGTCCTGAAGATAAAGTACTTGTGACCTAACAAAATTTGATGAGATTTCCTAACTTCCCTCTTTCATGATGGCACCGATCCCAAGAATGCTAGCAAATTCAGAGCGTACCTCCCATTTCCATTGCGCATCTTCTAGGCCTTGGCCCTGCCTCAGGCTCACATGAAATTTAGGTCTGCAGACAGAGCTTTCCACCTCTGAACCTGGGGTTACTACTCAGGACAGCACACAGTTGCATACAGCTCATTACTTGCACAGCGCCACGAACTGCACGGCCATCTACCAGCTCAATGCGTACCTATCTGAGCACCATCTAGCCAACTACACTCAACCAAGGCACAAAATGGATGAGGTAGAAAGAAGCAGCAGTGCAGAGAAAAAGCCCTGTCCCCTCTGGCCACCCGCAGTGCCTCTGTGCGGCATGGCAGCCCTTGCTCCCGGCTGTCACGGCAAGGCAGACACTTACAGTGTTTGACTTTATTACAGCACAGCCAAATCAAATGCACAGCCACTGCTTCCTCAGATGTCTATATTTCATTTAAACTGGGATAAAGCAAAGAAACTGGAATATTGTCTCATCATGCATTCTAAATCAGCCAGGGTAGAAAATAATGGGGAGTTAATCAGATCACTGAAACTCTAATTCACTTGGTATTGATCGGGCAGATTCCTAATGGGACGGCAGACCAATTTCAAATTACAGTAAGCTGACTTATCCTGGAATACCAATGACCAGCTCCTGAGAGGAGCCTGGACAGACCACGGGCTCTCCTCTCATTATGGCACACACTCGACTGAATGCATCAATGTATAATATGATGCAGCATTTGGCTAATTAATAGGAGATTGATGAAAGGTGCAGTTTTGAGAGCAGAAATCTCACTTGAATAAACGTGGGATGAAAGTCCCAGCAGGGACGAGGTACACAAAGCCTTAGAAACAATTATAAAAAAAGGAAGAGGGGAGCTAATGGAAGGTAATGCAATTAAACCAGGCTTTTCATTATATTAATCAGAGGCTTCATCACTGAAATCTAATATATGCTGCATTTAACTCTTCACTGGCTTTATTTATAATTTATTTAGAAAAGGCTTTGAATTATGACCAGGGTATCACAGACAGTTTGCCCTGAACTGGATGCCTGTGAGCAGAGGGAGCCAGGGAAGAGTTACCTTCATTTACACTGCGCTTCCAGGTCAGAAATCCTTCCTCAAGAAACTATCCTTAAGCAAACCCTGCTGGTTTTAGGCAGTGACAGGATTAAGGGGCTGCTACTGCAGTATTTTTTTCTTGTGCGCTAGAGCTGCCGGGGGAAAATGGTACTTTAGTTGCTCTTCAGAGCAGAGGATGTCTTTGTCCTGTTTGGGATCATATCACAGGAAGCAAGTTGCTATTAGTTCTTCTCACAAACATTTGTGTACTGAAAATTGGATGTCACTTGTCTACACCACAAATTGTGGTGCATACTGCCCATTTTTCCTATTGTATTTTAAAACTACATCCTCACTATCATTTCACAAGTAACATTTACAGATCTCTGTGTGCACTGAAGCCGTGCAGAAGCAGAGTGACACCTAGTAAAGGACCTGCTGAAGCCATTGGGCTCCATGCTGGCACAGTCCACTGGTTCTTTGCTCCAAGACACAGAGTTTAGCATTGCTCATCTCAGTCAAGTCATTCATTACTGGCAAAAGATAGTTCAACATGAAGGAGGATTGTCACTGACAAAGTCCTCCTACCTCTCATTTTAAAGACGAAGCCCACATGAACAGTCAGATGCACTTCAAGCAAGTAAGCTCTGCTCAGCCAGCGTTTGCTGCCCTCCCAGCTGTGAGACCATGCCCAGCTGTACATGCCTCAGCTGGTATTTTCACAGCAGCCAACAAGGAGCACACATAGCCCGTCGGAGCCACACACCCAAGGGGTGGCACTTCCTTAGAGCACACTGGCAGTCCCAGGTTGTCACGAGAATGGAAACTAAGGGCTGGAGTTGCACCATAAAAGTCCTGTTGCTTTAACTTACAGAAATAAAATGATGTAGTCCTCTCCACACCTACAAAAGTAGACAAGCTTAGGCATGGGCAGGGGCTCACTGTAATATTTAAAGACGCTACTACAGTGTGGCTACAGCCACAACAGTGCAGGGACAATTTAGTCTTTATGAGAGCAACTCATTTTGCCTGCAGCTTGCAAATGTAAAATATTATGAGAAATACATATAACGTTCATTCTCACTTATTGCCTCATGTGACTAGAAGATGAATTCTGACTTCTGAAAAACAGAATATATCAATTATTCAGATTAGTAGTTTTAAGTACTTATAAACAACTAAGGTGTAGGGTATCAGTAATTCACAAGTCATTCACTTACAAAAGCAGCCATCATGTTGCACGATCAGTTCGCAGAGGCCAGTGTGATTTCTACTTTCTGACTGCATGCTTCAAAGGATTTTCAGCCACATAGCGTACCCAGGTAGTGATTTTTCAAACATATTCATACAAAAGTTCACTGAACTGTGTGGAGACACCTAGCAGCCATCCAGTTGTGCCATGTAACAGCCTACCTCCTGTCGTGTGCTGCACAAGGTCTGTGTCACCCCTTATGTGAATGGCAGCACTTCTGAGAGAAGGATTTGTCCCCCCACCAAAAAGCAAAATAGACAAAAGTAATCCAAGCTGGAACTGTGCCAGGCTTCTAACACAGAGGATGACCTAGAGACAGTATGTATTCCCTTCTGGAACTGAATTTAATTTGCTCATCTGCTCTGGGTGCAAAGATGATGTTGTCCCAAAGTGGGGTCATTTGCCTGGTGTGCAAGACGCCAATATACACACAGAGCAGAGGTATTTGTTTAAATCATTTCTGCAGAGATGCGTGCTAGGTGGTAATCCACAAAGCTAGCACACCAGCCTACGCTCTTCGGAATATTTATATGGTTCAAGACACAGAAATACACACCCTTAATTATAATTATTGGTTAGTACCTTATCTTAACAATTTCTATTGGATAGTACAGTCTCTTGCTTTCATTTAAAGCTGCAATGTCCTTTAATTGATGTGCACATGCTCCAGTACAGTGCGGTGGGGATGAGGGGGGTGGTTCTGTTCAGTCTCTAATTGAGTCAGTGGTCGCAATCTCCCACTGACACCTTTACCTTTCCTCCAGTTACTGCAAATCTTTGTTGACTTTCTGCTTCTTCCAGCAGCTGTCTGGTTTTCAGCCTGTTTCGGCACCTTCTGTGGAAGGACGTTCCCTTGTTCTTCTTGCCTTCTAGGCTAGAAAACTAGGTCTTCTTCCCTTCCCTTCTGTTCTTCTTCAAGGCTATTCATTAGCAAGGCATGTATTGTTTATACAAAGTGTCCTGTTTCACAAGGCCTTGTAACCTTTTTACAGCTTTTTGCTCTTGCTTAGTGAGAAATTCTACTTCTAAAATACATTCTACCTTTGAAAGTAAATTTTACCTTTTTTTAAAGTACGTCAATGATAGTGCAGATGGGGAAAAAATATGTATACACATATACCGAGAGATATACATATAGATACATCACTTGAGAGGTGTCAGCAAAATTTACTGTAGTTCTTTGTGGCGAACTTGATGGTTACAATTAATTTTTTATTTTAATCCTACATTTTCACCTGTTTCCAGTCACGTCCAAGCTGATAGAGCTGAAATATTTTATGGCTTGCCCTAAAACTGGCAAATCAAAGGAAAATCATTTGGGGCTTCTCTAGAACTAGAGTCTGCCTTTAGCTAAAGGAAACCAAGAAAAAAAGCCAAACAAATATCACCACCTTTCTGGAGGGTCTTCTGCACCCTCCCCTCTCGAAGTTGGGTGTCAACCCCATACCTGGTTGATGGGGCATAATATCAGGCTGCCTTTCTTTTTTTTTCTCCTGACCCAGTCATATGACATGCGTCCAGCTCTCATTCCAGATTGACTCCAAAAGGACCCTTACTCAGTGTCATGCAAAGCAGTATGGTCGCAATACAAATGTGCTTATTCTCTGAAACATAAGCACTCAGAAAGGGTGCGTCGAGTTGGTCACAGTGATAGGCAAAATGACAGAGCTGGAGGAGCTCCTCCACTGCCTTCTCTCCCAGACCTTTAGCTCCCACTTGCTGGTTGGGCCAATACCCCCATCCAACACCCCCCAACTCTGTACTGGGATCCCCTAACTGGGCGATAATTAACTGCTAAAATGTGGTCCATAAAGACACCTCAAGGCCGTGATTGTTTGGAATCCAATTGCCTGTGGCATATTTCTGCAAAAAAAAAAAAAAAGGAAACTAGGTGAGACAGGAAGGCTGCTGCAATGGCACAAGCGCAAAGGGCAGAGGTCTGGCTGTGCTGTAGCAGGTTTCCTGGGAGGCACCGACAGAAGAGACTGCACAGTAGTTTGCCTGCCCTGAGAATCACTCCGATTGTTTTTGGCATCATGTTTGATGCCAGGTTTCCCTGAGTAGAGGATCTGTGAAGCAAAGCTAATGGGGCAGTTGTCCTCAGAGTAGTAAGTCGTAATAGATCCATTCATGGAATCTCGAGCCTGGCAATCCATTAACAAACAGCAGCTTCCACTTAACCTAACACACAACAAGATCTCATAAGAAATTACCATCAACATACGTACTATTTACATCAGTCCCAAAATTCAGTACATTTCCTTTGTCCTTTAAAGCTACCCAAATGAAATCCTCCTTACAGCCCAATGCCAGCAACCCACTGGCAGCTGCTGACTCTAAGCATACAGCACAAAAAAAGAAGAGATGAAAACATGCACTTGATCCATCTTGACCACCTCTTTGGTTAAGTCTGTATCTAACAACTACCCTGAGCATGGGGTGGAAGATGGTGCTCAGACTCCTCCAGGTATGGGAGGTTAATTGTCAGTGCTAAAAGCTGTTGTACAGGAAAAAAACAAGTTGGGGGGGGGGGGGAGGACGGGAAAGGGGTTAAAAAAAAAGAAAAAAAAAAGAAGGAACATTACTACTGCTTTGACATCCAGCCTAACATGGAGGATTCCTCCAGTTTTTCCCCAGGGTGAGATTTGACTTTGGCCAGAAAGCTTTCATTTAGAATTCAGGGTTAGAACTTCCCTTTTTTAAAAGAGGATACTGAAGTTGTTAGATTTGGATTACTCACATTTTTTGAAAAAGGTGTTTACCCACTGCCACTGTATTTTTCAAGATTATTACTTAGTATTTCCTCCTCTCCTTCCATCCCCTTTATTATTTGCTGAACTTTGCAAGTAGTTTATGAATATACATGAAGGCATATGCATTTGGTGACAGTTTTTCAATAAAACATTAGAGAGCTGCATTCAAAACCGCTCAGTGATGGGCAAACTGTTCCTACTTGCAGTCAGAGAACCAGGGTGAATGGAGCTATGCCAATGCTGACAATTTTCGAAATAACTGACTGTTAATGAAACGGGTTTCCAAAAGCTCTGCTCCAAAGAAGTTGAGACATGCCTCTTGCCTAGCTAAGGTTGCAGTAGAGAAACATCGAGCCATGTACACCAGGGCTGTTCCTTTGCCTGTATTCAGACAACCAAATAAGTAAGAAGCTTTGCATACTCAAGGACCATAGAGAACATCAAAGCACATACAAGACAGGCATTCCCTTCACATTTGGCTTTGTAACCTCGTGGAGTTCTTCAGGGAAAATTGGAATTGTTTTAGAAGGACAGACAACAAAGCAGAAAATTGTTAATAGTGTAATGTGGCACCTACTTTTTGAGCCCCATTTATTCCCTGCCAGCTCAGTACAGATCATGCATCACCACTGGTGGTTTCACTACTTGGAGCAGACAATCACAAGCTTCAAAATATCCCTGGACTTACCAGAGAGGATTCAGAAATAGGCTCTTTTGGCAAGGTTTGCTATAAAGGAACAGCTCCTGCCAAAACAAGCATCTCCCCCTACACCACAGCAGGAAAAGTAGAAAAAAATCTTTACTGAAGACAGACTTTTCCTACAGCAAGGCTGACCTTTTAGTCTGTAATTGATGGGCTACAAGAAAGGTTGGAGGGAATGCCACTGCATTGAGAGGGTTCCACGGCATCCTCATAAACTTAACTATATTGATCATGCTGCTACAAGAAGCCCTGGTGGAGATGCATTGTTAGACTTCAGCTGATGTTGACTCTTTTTCATAAAGCTATATACATCAGCTAGAAATTGTTATTGATAGATGTTTTAGCGAGGTAGTGGTGTTTTCAGAACTGCATAATCACAGAGGATACCCAGAATCGGAGCTATCGATGGTCAGCACTGACTAGGAAAAACACCAAACTATTGCTGTTGGCCATCTGCTGCTCATATTCATGACTAAAAACCAACAAGGAATAAAGGGAATAAATATTTCAGCCTGGGAATCAGCATGGTTTTTTCCCCTTTGTCACAAACTAGTCTGTGCAGAAGGGGAAACATTTTAATGCTTTACATTGTCATGCAAGTACAGAGTTTCTGAGTTGCCCTTTAATTGGAAAAGTAGATACTTTTCTGGGTGAAGCCTAGTGCCGTTTCATATAACCAACTGTCCTTGCCAACTTGAACAGTCACAAGTCATCCACAGATTATATTCACTGTTATTGTAATTTGAATCAACAATATTCAAGTTCCTTATTTTAAATTGGGGAAAGGTGAAGATGTCAAGAAAGCTTTCCCTTCCTTCCACCTTATGTACCACACAGTGAGCAGACATGGGACTATTATCAGACCAGGTCTTGCCAAATCTCAGTGACTGGTCCAGCCACTGGTTTTGCAGGTACACAGCAGCGAAATCTTTTCTGCAGGAGGGAAGCAACAACCCCCATCAAGGGCCCTGAACACTATTAAAGATCATAGTTTATGCAGACAATACACAGGCTAGTGAAGATTTAACAGGCCCTTCTACAAATGACACATTAGGAGAAAAAAAAAAAGGAGTAACAGCAAGCTTCCAAAGCACATGCTTGTTTGGGGAAGAGGGTTGTTTTTGTGGAGAACCTCATGTTTTGCAGCCTGTGATAGCACAGCATTGGTGGGAGGGGATCTGATGTCGTGTTGTGGTCTTTCTTGGTTGGGTACTTTGGGTAGCCCTCTGAGTTGTGACATCTTGCATCACTGCCTTCGGTCTGTGCCTTACCATGCACCAGCTAGCCAGACAGTTGATCCTATCCTTATTTCATCCACTGTTCACCTGTTATATCTTACCAAAAGGTATTCAGAGAACAACAGGCTGACTTTGCTTTCAAACCTCTGTAACGTCTAATGCAATAGCAACTTCTGCTGCAGCATGTGACCAACTTTAGAATTTTTAAAACAAATACACCTATTTTATCTTAAGAAAAGCAGTGGTTTGCATTTTTCTTTGCCTGCAGGAGCTATAACATCTAAGATTCTCAACTGAAATTGGGGCAAAGGCCAACTAACAGGTGGACAGACAGTAGAGAAATAAAAGCCATGTCCATTTTTGAGCAATTTGTGCCTTCACTTGAAATTTCTCAGCACTTGGCATCCCTCCCATCCGCTGCCTCATTTTAAGACAATCTGTGCGCATGTTTTCTATCATTGAGAACATTTGTCTTCATCTCCCATCTTGATGCAGCAAATATTTACAGTTGCAATTAGGTGCTTCAGCGGGACTGATTTCCAAGCTTTAAGTTAACTGCCCAAATTTACCTATGCTTTTTGGATCATTTTATGTAAACAGATGATGGAAGAAATATGACTTTCTCCCCTCTCAGGCTGAGCACATTCTACTGCGACAACAGAGTACTGCGTATGCCAAATACGTCAGTGCAAAAATGCACAGATACATCAATTGCCACTGCCTCCCACTACCTACATCCAAGGCACACTTACATCCAAGTATTGATTTCCAGAATTTCTCCAAGGAATGCCAAAAATAATAAACAAAAAATAAATCAAAAGCAAAAGCCTCTTTCCATTATGTATTAAATATCCTTCCATGAAGTTAGAACAAATAGGAGATGTATATAGAGTGCAATGGAGACATAAATCTAGTGTCGTAGTAATCGATTTCTGCCTTGTTCTTTTATTTCCAGTAAATAATGATCTTCAGATCTTTCATGGTGGCACTACTGTAAAGTCTGCTAAGGGAACACAGGCAGTGTTTCATCTTTGATATAGCCAACAATATCGCCACTCTAAAATCATTACACTCACTTATTTCCTGTAGCACACTGGTAACAACATTTAGCAGGATCAAAGGAAATTTACAGAGGGTATCCCCTCCACTAACCTCCATCCAATCATGTATATGATCAATAACACATTTTGTATTGTTCAGCAGCGTGCAGAAGGTACAGATTTCTGCACAAAATGATGCAGCCGTACATTTCTAGTCAGTCTTGAGTTTTCTAAAGAACACTCCTGGAAAGTATAAGCAGCAGTCGTGCCTGGTTAGATCAATTACATTCAGAGATACTTCTCGTATGTAAACTAAAAGCAGAAGAAACTTTCCTAACCAACCTTATTTCCACAAAAATATGCACAATCATTCGTTGCTAGTGCTGTGCAAAACCTTAGTGTCCTTTTCTGCATTCAGTCTTGAAGTAGGATTTTCAGTTTGGATCAAACAGGATATCAAGTTATAAACTACAAATAAATTAAGTAGCAACCATGGGTTACTCTTTATAGGCTTAAAAAAAAAAAAAAACACAACAAAAAAACCACCAGCACAAAAGGAAGGAATCTCAAAGTACCAGACAGAAAAATTAAATTACTTTGAAGTCAGTATTGTAAACACCACACTTTCCAATAGATGATTAGTACACACATTTCTTGACTTTGTAGCAATTGATAGCAAAATGTCAGCCTCAGACACCAAGAAGTTAATACAGCTAAGTTAAAAGCAAAATCCTAAACTATTTGCCTGTGATCCCATCGAATACAATCCAGGATAGCTGCTCATCATTCTAGCCAATGTAAAGAACAGGTGAATCCATCTCATCTAGCTTGACATAGCGAAAAAAGAAACATTTCTATTTAAGCTGGCCCACTTTAATGGTCAGTGTAGAGAATAAGACAAGATTTTTAGGTGGAACAATGTCTTTCATTAGACTAACCGATGTGGTTGGGAAAAAATATCTTAGACTTTAATATACTCACCCATATCTCAGATTCTGATCCAACAAGGAAAAGGCACCTTCTCCCCATCACTGTTACTTCTCCCACTTCTAGCTGTTGATTGATTAAAGATACTATTTCAAGTTACGAAACTCATTCTGTCACATGTAGAAAAGTATTCACAGGATTACAGTGTCGGCATCTAACTCTGGACAGTGAATCTTTAGCTGAACTTACACCCTAAATAGGGGCAACACACAATACTTGGTACCTAATTTGCCAATATTCTACTGCTGCCATTTTGCTCTTGTCATTTTCACCATTAAGTATCAAAACAAAATGGAAATAGCTTAGTTTAAAAACTAACCAACCCACACATCAAGGAGCGAAGAGCTTTTTATATGTAGGAGACTAGCTTCACTGAAATGTAGTAGGCTGTTCCAGTGGTACTGTTACCAGAGACATAATCCATCCTCTGGTACAACTAAGGAAACGCAGATATGCATAAAGCCAACTTGGAACATAAAGCACTAAAAAGGAGCTGAGCTGTGATGGCCAAGTAGCCCACCTGAAGTCTTAGCCACATTTTGTCACCCATTTCATTTGATGTGCTGTGACTTTGGTTCCAGTGCAATTTCTCAAAGCAGCCCAGTGTTTTACACTTGTGCACTTTCACAGAAGAGAAGGATGTCCTTTCCTTCATTTCTTTGGCCAAGGCAACAGCTGTGGCAGGACAAAAGGACTCCAGTGACAAGTCAATTTATTCCTCCAAGTGTTTGCAAGTGTAGGGAACAGCAACTGGTGACCATGCGCACCCTGAGAAGTCCTACATTAAGAGAAAGCAGCTCTCCTCTACTAGATTAGTACTGTAGTGATGAGACCATTAAAAACCTTAGAGTGCCATGTTAGCTAATCATTCATTTGACAATAATTGTCACAAACAGAATTTCTTTATAGATTTTGGAGGTTTCTTCTGAAACAAAGGAGACCTCAAGATGCTTAGCAATCCTGAGCTAAAAGGATTTAAACATTTAATCTTAAAGAGATGTTCCCAAGTTCCAGGCTAAAAGAGTTTATAAAGGTCATAAAAAATTAACTTATCTTGCTGACTGAAGCTTTTTTAATGCACTCTAAGTTACAAAGGAATCACAGGAGCCTTTAGGCCACTGGTATACTATATTTTTCTCCCATTAGCAAGGACAGCAAATATCTACGTTTGGATTTTACCACAGCAATTGTCTCCAATCCATTAGTCTTCATGACTGAATATAAAAGCACAGAGCTAGCTGGGTAGGTATATTTTGTGCTTGTTTCATTGAATAACCTTGCAGTTGTTTTCCACAAGAATTTAATAAGAAAACTGCTGAGGCAAAAATCATTACTTAGCCTGAGCCAAGTTCTTTCTAAGCTCTAAAGAACAGGAGTCTTCGATTCAACATGCTAAAGACCACTTTAAAAAGCTGGAAGGACAATACTCTTTGCTTGCAAGAAGAATCTTGGTTACAGGGGATGCAATTCAACCAGCTGCACCAGCACGTGCACTTGCATGGATCGATTAGATCCTGCATGGTGAAGCTTATGGGAGGGATTTATTTTTTTTAATAGATTTTTTTTTTTTGCTGTTCAAGATTCCCAACTTTAAGCAAACTTATTAGAGATGACATCCCTAAACTACATCGTCATTCATGTGAGAAAATTTGAAAGCAAGTCAGGCCTTCCAAGGATGTTATTAAGGTGGCTGGTTGAAGTAAATTGGATTCTCCCCATTTGTATTAAGAATGAGATCCTTTGCTACTTTATGATATTACATTACTAGGTAGAGTTATAAAAACAGAGTTTTTTCTACATTACCTTTTTAAGCTGAAATTTTCCCCCACTTTGATTAAAATAGATTCCCACCATCAACATTATTTATTATGTATTCAATCCCAACAAGGGTCACCGTTCATATCCTCCCTTCATCATTACAATTATGACAACAAAAATCTGACTTCCAAGTGCATGACAAAATCCTACATCAAGCTTTGATTTCCTCAAAACCAAAATCTTTAATCTCTGTTGAGGAATGATTGTCTTGTTGGCCCTGACAAAAGGGTGTCACAGACAATCTCTTCTCAAAGTGCAGATGCCAAACTCTTGCCTTTTAAAATAGTAGCAAAAACCCGGCAGAGGAGAGAGATGTGAGCTAGAATAGGAGCCTGGAGATGTATACACATGGCCAGCTTCTAGAAGAATTTCAAAGCATTTGATAAAGTTGATTTTCCAATATGACCGTTCCTGTGGCTACGCACTCCCAGTAATCACAACGGACATGTCCTTCATACGAGTCAAAATTTGTACAACACTCATAATTGCATACAAGACTACCAAAATTGGTTGATCTGTCAATCTTTGAAAGCACATTACAGAGCTAGGTATGTTCAGGTATCACATTTATTAACTAGATGATGTGTTTAAACAATCCTAAAGCAATTAAAGTTTTATTTACTCTTGCGTGGCTCTGTAAGGCATAAAATTTTGGATGTTTCCCAACTATACTTCCTATAAAATAGAGAACCACACTTTTTCTGATAAACTTAAAAAGTCTTTCAAGGTGACTGCTTGATCTCAATGGGGAGCTAAATGATTATTATTTTTTTTTAATTAAAGCATGGCCATATTCTGTTAGACCAGATGTTAGTCTAAACCTGCATCTAACAGCAGTCAGCAGTGATACTTATGGGAAAAGGGTTAAAAATAGGATGACTACATGCCATATTAGGACTATAAATGGACTACAATCACAGTTTCCAAGTAATACATCCTTCCTAGTGCTAGAGCAATGGGGTTTTTTTTCCAACAACAAAAGTGTGAGCTGTGCTTAGAGCCAACTCTGCTGTATCTAAGTCCTCCCTGAAAGAGCCCTTGAAGAATTTGAGAAAACATTTGCAGCATGTTTTAAGTCTACCTGAATAGCACATGTGGGTAGGTAGAAAACATAAAAGTTAAAATATTGGTGTTCATACAGACTGACAGTCTATTTTTCTCTTTATATACATAAAAAGCACTTTGGGACCCCAACCCAAAATGTTGAGGCAGTATTAAGTGTTGCATTACACAAAGTCATCATCCAAAGATGCTTAAGCCTAGTTAACAGATCAAATGTAACAAAGCAGTTACCTGCCTATTCCACAGATGGGGGAATCTATGGATGTAATTATGTAGGAAGATGCCAAAAGTTCATACAGAAGGTCTGTGGCACACCTACGAACTCAGTTGCCTTTCATGTTGAAGCAGTTCAGTGCCTTGCCTGAAAGATCCCCCATCCTCACCTTGCAGTCATTAAAGCTAGGCCAAAAAAAAGCACAGATTTTCATCAGTCTGACCAGATCATCAGCTTGAAAGAGTTCAAGGAAACCAGGACAGCACACCTCTTTCTGCCAGGCAAGAGACATGAAGACAGTTCACTACACGCTATTATCATACCAATGACACTCTCAATTCTATAATAACACAAGGTGACAGACAGTCATCGAGCTTTTACTTTGCTTAGGACTGACTGTACAGCTGTAGCAAGAAAAACATCTCCCTAATCAACACCAAACCCCATTGCAATGTAACCTTCTCACCGATATGAAGCAACAGAACTGCCCTTATATTCCACGGGTTCTGGCTCTTGAGATCTCAAACCTTTTCATATCATGAATCATCTATTAGTCCAAAGATTAACCTATGCCCTCATCTTATTCCTCATTGCTCAGATCACATCCCTCCTGCAGATGCAATCTCTGCCAACTACAGCAACTACTTCAGTAAGCTAAGAACTTGAGGTTAAAATGCTTGTAAAAACCTGAAGACGAAGAGAATAAGCACCTGATATCACCCACCTGCTTGAGAATATCTAGTTAACTTTTCAAGTTCCAGCATAGATTCTCACAATCAAAACAGTAAGTTGCCTAGGCTCCAATTCAACAAAGCACTTAGGCTGGTGTGTAACTTAAAATACAAAATTAAAAGCATTCCAATCCATCAAAATGCTTAACTTCTACTTAATACAAGAAAATGAGTATGTCCTATTGACTTCCATAAACATCAGTAGAGGATCATTAAATGAAAGTAGTTGCTGTATCAAGGTCATACTGTGGAAGCCCTCACCTTTTAGAATGTTTTCAGTACATTTCACAGTGAAAATACAAACCAAAGGAAACCGTAGGTGGCTAACAGTACTTTACACCTGTATAGTAATTGTCCAATGAAGGGCTTTGAAAACAGTGAGTTAAATGTGTAACTGACTGAGTGGCAGCAGGAAAACGTCACACATTCATTATACAAATAATATTATCTATTGTACAAATTGGGAAAAATAAGGCAAAAAGCTTCAAGTGATTTGGAAATTCACTCTTCAGTGCACTATCAAGTCTAAAAACCCTGTTGTCATTTTATAATGCTAGTATGTGCCATACTCTGGGGTGCATCTTATTTTCTTGTTATTCAATTGTTAATGTCTTAAGCTAATAAAACTATTTTTATGCTTCTTTAAATAATAATACTACATTTTATTTACTCATAACTCAGTTTGACAGTCCTTATTTAAAAAAAACCAAACACTTTGAAGTCAATTGGAGTTGTACGGAGGTGAAAGACAATCCTCACAAGTATCCTGTGCATTTTACCATAAAAGTAAATATTGTTTAAGCACTGAAAGCAGGTATGCTCATGGATGCTCAGCATTTGATAGTATAGTTCTCAACAGCACTCTAAAAGCCCTTAGGAATCCAGCACCTTCCTAAAACACCCAGCTGGCCATAAATATACTTTTTCACTGGTGAGACTAAGTCCCTCTCTCCAAGAGAGCTCTTCATCTTTACAAGGTATCTCATCAGTGATAACTGATAATAGATTTCAGGCCTTCTAGGGAAATCTGGCCTTATGCTCCTCCTCAACACTTACAGTGGTACTCATGTTCTGCTTCCCAGCAGACAGACCCTCAATACAGCATGCTTTATCCAGCACTCAATTTTCAGATCAAAAGGTAAGATCTAGATGAATAAACTAACTAGATATTTCTTTTTGTGAAAGATGCTATGAAGAACAAGCTGATACCATCCACAGAATAAGAGCTTGAACACTGTAAGGAAAGATTATCATTTAGCACCATAATGACACAAGAAAAGGGCATTCTAAATACATGAGATGTATCACATAAGAGAGATATATATAAGGCTTAGAGTAGCATGAGTGCCCAAGGTTTCCAGAGCCAATTCTGACCACAGAGTTTAGCATCCAGGCCTTATGTTAGCCTGTCTGGGACAGATAAAGAATTTTACTCCCCTGTTGCCTTTAACCACCCACAAATCTCTCGTGTCACTAACAACCACAGTGATTGTACTCCAATTCAGATACCTTTGAACTCTAGCTGGTAAACAAGCAAAGAAGGACTGCTTCATCTTCCCAGTTAGCATCAGAAATCCCAGTCTTTCCCTAACAAGTTAGCACCAGCTGTATTTCCTCTGCCTAAAATATTATATCTGCTCTGCATAACAGGTAACATGAATGGTATTACCACAGCCAACTCATAGTGCCTTCCTTTAACAGTACAGGTGATAAAAAGAATAAAGAATACTGCTAGAAACCATATAATGAGAGATATACAAGAAGGTAAAAAGAGCTATTTTTCACAGATAAGCAGAAAAAAAGATTATGAATGTATTTTAAGTCAAGATGTACAGGCTCCTAAGATCTGAGATCAAGTTATAAAACCTGTACACAAAGATTAATAGGGCAAGTTATAATATGAACTTAAAAGAGTTTGTAGCAGTCAGAAGGACCCTTAATTCATGGGATGCACAAAAGGGCCATTTTTGTCCCACCATAAAGCTGACAAGCCTGCAATTAGCTAGACCCTAACCTTGCTTTATTTTTCCTTCTTTAAAATGGGCATTTGCCTTTTCCATCATCAGGGTCCTCCCTCAATCACCATAATCTTTCCAACATTTTAGACAGTAACTGCAGTGACATCAAACCAGCTCCCTCAGCACCCACAAGGCACATCCTATCCCATCCCTTCCCAGAAACTTGTCTACATCCAGTTAGTAGCTCATTAGACAATCGTCTACAGCAGGTAATCTCTCTCTCCCTAAACCAGTCCTGCAGCCCAACCTTGCCAGCAAAGACTAACACCAAGACAGCATCAGACGCCTCAGTCTTTTCTGCACCCTTCATCACTTGTTGCCCACGCCATTCAGCTGGGAGCCCATGCTTTTCTTACTGTTTCTTCCTTCACATCCCACACCAGTTTAAAATGCAACTGAGTTTTACCATTCCTAGTTTTATCCTAATTATAATTTTAGCCTAGTTATCCATTCCCAGTGTTCTGGATGATGCTTCTATACATTTTAGTAGGTAGTCCCTACTTCTATCTCCCACATCTGGTGGGGTTTTTTTTATTTTTTATTTCAGCTCAGACAGGATTTCCCCATTACGTCCATCTGGCTGGCCACCTTCCTTGGCTGCCAGTTTTCTTGCACACTATGACCAAAGTTGACTGTGCTTTGAGAAGATTGCTGTTGAAAGTCAGATAGTTTTTCCAAGACTCATTTGCCCTGCAGAACAGCCTCCCATAGGATGCTGCCAAGAAGATCCTTGGAAAGCCAAAACTTACTCTCTTGCAATCAAAGCTACATCCAGCTGTTAGCCTGCCTCACTCCCCTTTGGATCTTAAACTCTACAAAATCATGTCATTGCAGCCAACACTGCCATTGACTACCATAGCCCGAACCAGGCCTTGGTTATTGTTAAGAAGCAGACTCAGCAGATAACCTCCTTTAGTGAAGAGGAATTGGAAAAAGTTCAGGTTGGATCAATCACAAACTACCAAGAAATGAAAGAAAACTCTGCTCTGCTTGTTTGGAAATGAAGGCAAAATTAAATTAAAGATTAAGTTGCTAAGAATTATATGCCTACTGTTAAAATAGAAATTATATTCGTAATCCAGTATATTAATACAGTGATAGGTTTTTGTCTAAGGTGAGATTACTGCACAAGTGAATAAATGCGAGAAAGCCTAATTTCTGAAGCTAAAGGAAAGTAGGTTTAATAGGTTATGACACATGCTGCCACTTACTATATAACACACAGTTTGGAGGGGAGGTCATCATTCAGTCGGAACTGGGATTGAAAATAGATCACCAATGGAATCGTAGATTTTCTTTTTTATCTGAAGAGTTAGTGCTCACACTCTTACTATCATAACCTGGAGTCGAGCAATTCTAGGAGGCAGATCCTTGCAAAGTACAAACCAGTATCCATGCAATGCATTCCTGTAGGGTATGCCCAGGCTGCATCTGCTGAGAAAAAGGAATGAGCTCCTAGCCTTAAATGAAGTTGGGGGGGAGGAGGGGGGAGAAGGTGAATGCATGAGACCCTGACTTATTTAGGCACACAAAGAAGCCCCATCCCAATACAGTTGAGGCACATGTACTGTGGAAACACTTTATTGGTTAGATAGAAACTCACCATCTCACGGACAAACTTCAGGCTCACAAAGCAATCGAAATTTCAGCCGTTTGTGAGGAATGGTATCTACAATTCACTGGACTAAAACAACCACCACCACTATGAAGAACTTAAGAACATCCATCTGTAATAAACATATGGCAGTGCAGTACCTAACAGCCTGGGTCCACGAGAAAGCCCTGCAGAGAGATTTGTATTGTGTTGAACACAAATGCATTTGCATGTTGAAGCAGAATGTTTTTATTGCCTTCTAGTCCCTTAACTTTGCTGACCTAGTCCAGGCTCTGAATGCTCACATGAACGGTGGCCTATTTTCAAAAGGGGTACAAAGCTACCTAATCTTTTTCTTTCCATTTGCATTTTTATTCCATGATCATCTTTGCTTTGCCTTGTTTCATTACCCCTCTATCCTGCAAGCCTCACTGCTTATCTAAGAGAAAACTAAAAACCTCCAACAATTCCATCTCGGCTCCTCACACACAGTGTATAAATAGCACTGGTGTATACTGGTTTGCCAAAATATAAGAAGGTCAGAAAAAACATTTTCTTTTGAGATGAAAAAAAGGAGGCAAAACCTAAGAATTTTAATAACAGCCTTGACATGAGAGCAACATAATACCAGCCTGAATTACACTTGGTACCAGACTCTCATTGGAAACCCTAGATTGCTTTGTTCCTGTCCCTGACATAATATTCAAGACTGGGTTTATATTTGCACAGAATGGGGCTGTTCACTAGAGTCCATGCAAATCAAACACTTGATTTATGCATCATTCCACTGGAGGGTGTAACATTAAATTTAATTTTGTAAGAAAAGCCTGAAGTGCCTCTACGCCTGGGGCTGACATTGTGAACTAGGGAGAAAGGTGCACAAGAATTCATTACTGTTTCCAATATGCGAAATGCAGCATTTGAATGAAACATTTGTCTCTTGTCAAAAGGGAGTAATGTCTGTTCTTTGTAAAAAATATTTCTCCCCCCACTTTGATTTTATCGCCAATTCAGCATATTGGGAGCTGAGGTTACAAGTGTAGTTTAGATTTGTGATGATGGTGGGATGAATTACACAATGAAATGGAGAGACATTGGTTGACTTGCAGTACAGCTGCAGAGTATAGATGTTGGTGGGTCAAGCTGAATGCCTCCTGGTAGCAGCACTTCATTGGCACAATTAAGAATAGTGTTGTTTTTTCTGACCTTATCCACCAGTTTCACAGAAAATTCTTCTGTTGGCTTGATAGACAATTTTCAGTTACCTACACCTACTTCTACCATTTAGATCTGAAAACAAGCTTGAAAATACCAGGAAAAAGTTTTCCAAACTTCATGCCAATGCATATTCAAGTTAAATTTCTCGAACACTATCAAAGGGTTTTCACTCTGTCTCTCAGCCCAGGCAGCATCAGATGAACTTCAGTGAGAACAAGGCTTTCCAGTTAAGCAGACTTCTTCAGCTGCAGATCATTAAAAAGCTCCCCCAAAACCCTTCCACATTTCAGATCCGGATAAAACACAACACAGAGTTGAAGAGACAAAGGACAAAAAGCAGGGCAAGAACTAACTTTGGTCAGGATGAAAGTTCATCCTATGCTGTGACACTCTCAGGTGCCACTCTCATCAACACAACAGCAATAGCAATGCTTGCTTTCAACCCGTTTTCTGTTGTTTCCCCCCCCACTCCATGCTGCCCTCTAGCAAGCTTACACAACCCAGTCTAAGAGGAGGAATTTTGCTGCCACTGTGGTACCAGAAAAACTGAATTCAAGCGTCCCATGGGCATTGTCACTACTTTAATAGAAATAATTGGTTACTCTACTGTTTTTTAATTCACCATGCCAGCTGAATGATATAGTCTATATCAAAAGGTACTAGACAAAGCCACTGAGCCATTTATAGTCATTAGGTCCAAACCAGAAGTAAAAGGCAATCATACAGGTTAAATTAGCCAAGTTCCTTGGCCAGTACTGAACAACGCTGGAATTTAGTTGTATTTAAATGAAGATTTATATGATAATGCAATTTTATTTGATTTGCACACTCTGCTAAACCCAGCATTCAGAAAAGTCATCCCTTGTTGCCTACTCCTGAGCCCCACCTGATATCCTACAGCTGTAGGTAGGTGCACATGAGAAAGGCAGGCATCCTCTTGAGAAAGCTGGACACTGGTCCTTGACTAGAACACGTTCAAGTATAATGCAGTTTTCACCTTATTTTCTTGAAGCAGGCTGTAAGTTTATGTGTAGAAATACTTTTTAAAATGCCTATTATGGTGTCACAGCTAAGTAAAACTTAATTTGTAAAACTTGGAGAAGAGAAGGCTCAGGGGAGACCTTATAGCGGCCTTCCAGTAACTAAAGGGGACCTACAGGAAAGATGGGGAGGGACTTTTTACAAGTGCATGTAGTGATAGGATGAGGGGGAATGGCTTCAAACTGGAAGAGGAGAGATTTAGAATAGATATTAAGAAGACATTTTTCACTGTGATGGTGGTGAGGCACTGGAACAGGCTGCCCAGAGAAGTTGTGGAAGCTCCATCCCTGGAAGTGTTCAAGGCCAGGCTGGATGGGGCTTTGAGCAACCTGGTCTAGAGGGAGGTGTCCCTGCCTATGGCGGGGGGGTTGGAACTGGATGATCTTCAAGGTCCCTTCCAACCTAAGCCATTCTATGATTCTATGAATATTTGCAAAATGATTTGAAAAGTGTACACAGTTTTGATGTGTTTTCTCTCCTTGAAAACAATTAAAGAAAAGGCTTTTGAATAGTTTGTTTTACATGCTGAAACAATATTTCATTTCAAAAATCATTAATATTTAAATAAATTAACCAAAATGGAATATTTCAGGGTCATAGGCAATATTTAACATTTCCCACAGTTAATTGTGTTTTGGTATTCTGTTTCAGTAGAGGCATTTATACTCTAGGGTTGACCACAGAAAATATTCTGATTTCACAGTTCAGCTAACAAACCCAAGCCCCTCCACCTATTCCCACAGCCCTACAGCCATGACACTCCTGCCCATTCTGTCCTGCAAAATCACGCTTTCAAGGTCACTCCAGAGCATTCATGTCCCACGAGGCCAAGCTTCTGCATAAGTTGTTCAGCTTGCCAAACCTTGATAGACTCTTGATCTGAAATCTTGAAGCTATTTTCTTTGTTCAGCTAATGAACAGTATGGTGATGAATACACATAAGGCAAAATTGATCCACTTAATTCATCATTTGTACATATGTATGGATTTAAGCCCTTTTAAATGGATTCTGGGATTAAACACCTATACCTACATTCACAAGCTGTTCAAAAATACCTAAGGGCATTGTGCTAAGTTTTGTCCCTTAATTTCTGAAATTAAAATATTGACTCCATGTTTAACATTTACAACTTTTAAAAAACAAGATGCATTTTGCTGGCTTGTTAATTACTGCCCATGCAAAGCTTTACTCCAGCTGTGTGGCCCTGTTTTCTGGGTAGCTGCAGGGAACAAGACACTGGAAGCTGCACCCAACCTTGTTGTAAGGAGAACAAAGTAGTTGTTGTTCTGCAACCAACTTTGTTCAAGGAGAACAAAAAAGCACACAAAATCAAAACCATAACCCTGAACTTCAGAAGCCATGCAAGAACATGTTAGCTACAAACATAAATCGAAGTATTGAAAAAGGAAGAGGAGAATAACAACCATTGGGTTGCAAATTTCATCCTTAGCTTTCTGTACCATTAACCCCGACTGTCTTTACAACAGTCCTCAATGTCATAAATTCAAGTGCCTTTCCAGTACCACTGACCTTGCTCAGAAACAGCAGTTTAAGTCAACTTTATGCAAAGGAAGTCCTCATACTATAGGAAATATAATTCAAGAAGAAAGGCCATGCCAGATACCTCAGTTAACTGCCTTCTGTTTAAAAGATACTAATTTCCACCAAATCGCGAGTTCCCTGCTGGTTTTCCTTTTTTTTTTTTTTTCCCCAGTTTCTAAAACTTGGATTATTTTTCCTCCTGCCTAAGTTGCAGAATTTAAACTTACCAAACTTAGCTTTTGGAATTGCTTTTTGATTCCCACAACTCTGTAGAAACTGGCCAGAAGCCAACTAGCTCAGTTCCAGTCAGGTTTCAGACTAAGACTCATTATATCAGTTGCCTTCTATGACAACCAAAAAATTATTTTTTAGTACCATATAGGGCCAGGTCAGACAAACATCCCGATTACATTGAAAGAATCAATGACTTTCAACATTTGCTACTCAAAGTGACATTAATAGATCAGAAATTGCCTTGTCTTTGTCACTTCAGTAAACTGTTTCCCCTTGCTAACTAATATCATTATGAAAGAGTTTTAAAGTCATTTTTCCTTACAATCTATAGCATTAACAGTCATGCAAGGCAAATGCTTGGACACCTTCCTCTCCTCTAGGAAGCAAAACAGCCACTGTGTTGACAGCAGGTCAACATCAACCCTTGCAGTTTGTTTCTTAACTGACACAGGATATTCAAGCATCTGGAGGAGATGCGCATGACAGACAAGTGGAACCCGCATCAGATCATAGAATCATAGAATGGTTTAGGTTGGAAGGGACCTTAAAGATCATTCAGTACCAACCCCCCTGCCATGGGCAGGGACACCTCCCACTAAACCAGGTTGCTCAAAGCCCCATCCAGCCTGGCCTTGAACACTTCCAGGGATGGGGCATCCACAACTTCCCTGGGCAGCCTGTTCCAGTGCCTCACCACCATCACAGTGAAAAATGTCTTCTAATATCTATTCTAAATCTCTCCTCTTCCAGTTTGAAGCCATTCCCCCTCGTCCTATTACTACATGCCCTTGTAAAAGACCCTCTCCAACTCTGATGATTTCAGTTATTATTTGTATATTCCACAAAGGCAACAGACATGACTGCTGTCTGAAGTATGCTTTATTGGGGAAAAAGTTTTGATTTTAAACAGCACAAGTGAAAAAAATCCAACACAGTTTTGGTAAATTGCTACTAGAGCTATTTTCTCCCCTAATCCCATTTGTTCAGTCCCACATAGCGACTTTCTCCCCTGTGATCCAGGTCTCTGTTTGTCCCCCGCTGAAAATTTACCTGCCATGGCTTGTTCTTCTTGCCAGGCCATGAGTGGTATCAAATGTCTCAAACCCCAGTGGATCCTGTTGCCAACTCACTCACTACTGAGGAATGAGCAGCTGCTCAGAAATACCTTCTGAGACTTAATCTTGCCAGTGTTTCAAGCAACACCAAGTGCTGCGTTAACTTTGCATCATCTTAGTTTCTCCATTCAAATTCTCATGCAAATACCAAGCACAAGTGTCACCATAATTTAAGTATCTATTTCATGATTATAATAAAACAAGTCCTCAGTCAATTCTTGTACAGTTCTATAAAAGCAAATTAGTAGAGCTTTTACACTCCCTACCCCACCACTTAAGAAGCATACACCTTGATGTTGCTGTTCGACAACCCTTACACTGCTGGAACAGAAAGCCAGATCAACATCACATGATGACCATCTGACCTTTACTGCAAGGACAGAATAGATACTTTTCTTGATAAGCTCTGCTTTCTTATCTCCAGTTTTATCGTCTCTCCAGCAACAGACCAATACTATTCCTGAGATATCTTTCATTCCAAACGCAATTAAAAAGATGTGTTTACTAACCTTAAGTATGCCAGCCACACATTTCTGCTTGCGCCTTTTTGCTTCCATGCCAACCTTCTACCATACTTATCTTCTGATTTGCATTATTTACCACCAGCTTTCCACTTTCTTCCATGTGATGTCCATGTTTTTCTAACTGCTTTCAAGGCCCCTTTACTGAGCTAGACTAGTTTTTCCAACTAGAATGGTGCTCTTCCTCTTCTGAAGAGCTGGGGGAGGAGAGACTTGGCCACTCAGTAAAGGGCCCTTAAGCAGTTTAATAGTTTAAGGTATTTTCCTCACATGCCTTTGAAGTTTGCCACTAGTAGTGCCAGTAGTTCAAGTACCCCTGCCATACACATCTTTCATACATCAGTCAAGCTCTGTCCTACCCCTAGGTAAGAACCGTAAGGAGCTGAAAGGAGAAATGCCCTCATTATCCCAATGGGCAGCAGCACAAAGAAAAACTGTCCTGATTTCCAGCTGGAGTAAGTTCACAGTTTATATCCACGAGTTTGTGCTGACACTAGCCTCTCTTTCAGAAATTTACTCTCTTGATAGATTTATAGGAAACAATGATATCACCTCTGAATACTGCTAGGCTAAGCAAGCCATGCTCTTTCAGTTCTGGGATGACAGTCAGATCAGTCCTTTAATTATTCCCTGGTCTCTTTTTTGCGTTTGATTCACCGAGAGTTCATCTTTTTTGCCACTATACCTGCCTGAACAGTACCACATGTTCTGTGTGAGCTCTCTCCAGTGCCCACTACAACTTCAGCCATCCACGAATCATATTTTCCTCACCTTATTATAGATGTACTTGATATACAAGGCACTGGGTGCCTTTGTACTGTCATAAAGCCATCTGGTTTTTTTATTCCAATCTTCAGTAGCCTCTTCTTCTGCCTCGTGATATCCCAGATCTCTTGTTAACTCCCGCATTTTTCCAGTTTCAGCACAAAAAGTGAGTGTGCTGACAAGGTCATTGATGAAAATTTGAGCAAAAGCCACCAAAGTCCAATCCCAGATGGGAAAAACCCTTAGCAACCTTCCTCTGAGTTTTATAACCACACTGCCTTTCATCAATGGCATGTAACTGCTTGCTTGGCCACCTTGCACTTCTATCAACCCCTGCGGTCATCTGTCTTCGCTAACCATTTCCCATGTGGGAAACCTGTTGTAATTCCTCTATCTGCTAAACAGTGACCTTGTCCTATTAAAGACAGCTGTCAGGTTAATCTGTCACAATTTGTCTTTAATAAATGAGTATCAGTTTTGATCCCATTCAGCATTTTCATTCCATCTTCAACTACTTCTAAACCAACAGCTTAGACTGTTGTAATTGAGAACATCATAATTTAAGCTGTTTACTACAAGCAGAAAATAAAGACATTACATCTACTGCTATCCAATCATTCAGCACTAAGGCAGAAAAATAACCAAGTCACCTTTACCTAATCAACTACCTTCTGTCAGGATAAAGTCAAATATATAATTGCCTCACCCTCAATGAATTGTCTGAGAACTATGCCTCCATGTACACTTAGAAATGGCATGACTATGAGTGTTTTCACTGCATGAAATAACTAACAGTGTTATTCCCACTGTAACTTCATATAAGAATGAGGCTTTAAAGGAGCTGTTGATGACCTAAACCATTCTAGGATTCTATGATTTTGTTTCTTCATGTGATTCTTGAGTTTCCTGACTATATATGCCCTATCGATAAAGATATTTGTATCATCTACTCCCTAAATAAAAGCTATCTGTTAGAAGCACTCTGGAAGATTTCTCCAGTGGAGATCTTGGTAGTACAAATATCCCCAGTAGTGGGAAAAGAGGAAGCCACAGATGCATAATGCAAGACACCAATCTTCTTATTCCTTGCAGATACTTTCAGCTGTTTAAGTTGGAAACACATACAGATACTCCCAAAACTGTTTTAGGAATTATGCTTTTCAACATATACAAGTGCTTTTAGACTAAGAGGAATTAACAGCATGATAAGATGGGATGAGGAGCATTATCATCACCTACCAAGAGAGCATACAGGTTTTGGGTAGATTTCTAGCTTTTAATCAAAAACAAAAAAATCAATTGCTAGAAACTGAAGCATGATAAACTCACGCCACTGATGAACTTCACATTCTTAGCAATGAGGCCAAGGACCGCTAAAACAAATTCCTTTGAAATAATAGATTGTGTTAATGTCATGTTCTTAAATGAGAGTTGGGTTGTCTTAAGAACAGAAACTGCAAAACAACAACACAACCTGGGGCTTGATGTAGGATTTATGAGTGTGCCTAAACTAGTGAAGGACCACATACCTGTACCACCAGGGGTCTCATATAGGCCCACATTTTCACTTTAGCTGTTTGGTTTGCTAAAATGCCTTCTGAGTGAAAAAAGAAAGTGAGCTCTTTCTGTTCTAGCTCCCTTATTTGCAACTGCCCCTAGTGGTTATTTTTTGTAGCTAATTGAGTAGCCGTGCCAGACCAGCAGTAAACACAGTGAACCTCAAAACCCACTAAGAATCTTAAGAAAACTGTTGGTTCCCAAGGCAAGAAAGGAAGAGGAATAGATATTAAACAACTGAATCTAAGGATTAGGTAGACCACTAGTGAAAATTGACTGCTCTCCACGTTTTTCATTTGTCAGAGCCTTACAAAGGGAGTGGGAGCCACTGTTTCTATTTTTACTGATGAGGACAGCAGCACAGAACAAACCTGTCCAGAAGGGCAGTAACAGTGCCAAACATATACCCCAAATCTCTCTATAGTGCTTTATTTACAAGACCAGAGTAGAAAAAACAAACCAGCCACAGCCTGATACATGTACACATGAGAACCTCCTGCTATATTCTGAACTAAACACTTGGTTTACCTTGCCCAGCTTTGCGGCCTACGTTCAGGTTCTCTAGGGCAATGTGGACTTGGGCTCTTGTGTTCACTGTCCTCATTTTAACTTTTTCAGCAGCAGAGATGGTGACCAACTGTATCATCCAAGGGTTTATTCAGTTTTGTACCATTCAGGACTTGCAAAGTAAATATGACCTCAATATATTTTATTGCTAGATGATTGCATAAGCAAAGACCCTGTCTCATACCTAAAAATGCCTATGTAACCAAGGTCAAAATTAAGTATACCGAAGCACCCTCTGCCTTTTCAGAGACATCTTTCAAGTGCTTGTCTCTCATGCAGGTTTAAGACAGATCCTTAAATTTCCATTAACAGAGTTTTCTCCCCCCCACCCCCCACCCCAAGAATTCACTGCATTTACACAGGTCAGAAATGCGTCAGACCTCATTATATGAATATTGATTTCAAGAAGGAAATCAATAGGCATGAAGTAGCAGCATTTTCCAAATGTTTTTAAAAGGACTATAATTGAAATTTGCTCTTCAATCTTGTGCAGGGAGTGTTGATACACAAGTTGCTGCTTATGAATAACATGCCACATTTGGACACTGGTGCAGCTTTTTCGGTGCTGCAGTTGCTTCCTCATGAAGTCTACCACAATTCATAACTCCATTTGTTAATAAGCTGCATCGTGTGAGGAAGGCCTATTTAAGTCCCAATGACTCTACCAATTGGTAGAGGAGGAACATTAATATTTGAAACAGTTAAATTTATTTTAACTAGGATGGTGTGAAAGTATGTCACTGACATATATTCAGTGTACTAGATAATTTCCATGTTTTAGGAAGAGAAGACAATCATAGAGTTCCCACTAGTAAAATGTGGAAGGAAGATTGCCCAAGGCTGCATCAGCCCACAGTCACAGACAGTTCAGTCTGTTCACAATTTAGGACTCAGAAGTGAGATGTCCAGTAGTGGCCTGTCACATCCTGCAGTGTCTCAATGCAGTGGATTTTTTTTTTTGGTGGAATAGGAAAAGGGTTATGTGATCGGGTCAATTTGGGTGGAAGGGGAAAATTCCCAAAGTAAAAAGAATCTTGGACAACTGGAGTTTACTTGAGAGATAGTGAAGACTTAGTTGTCATTAGCTATGTTTGCAAAATGCTTACAGGGCTATTTGAGTTGTTCTTCACTCAAGTGACACAAGGCTCTCTCTATTAAGTTAGGGTAGATGCAAAACCTGATATTTGTTTTGTACCACATTTCATGGAAATCAGATCCTTAAAAAGATAACAATAATAAAAAAATAATCAGTGAAACTACACTGGTTTAAGTCCAGCTGCATCTCCAAAGCTTAAATATGTTATCATCCAGAGTCTTATGGGTCAACAGATATGAAGAGTAAGGGTGTCCTGAAAAGTTTTCCAGTATGCCACCATATTATTCTGAGATAGAAGATATCTGAAACAGAACAGTCACCTTTTCGTTATAAGTATCAGGATGTGACAAAAGCTAAATACCCTTTCTATACCTTGATTGCAGTATAGAAACTTGTACTTCATTCTCATTTTATCACCATGCATTTAGCCTGGGGTTGAGCAGAAAGAGGCAGTTAATCTCTGTGTTTCTGAGTTTGTTAAAAATGCACATAGTTTTACATATTGGAACTCTGAAACATTGCAATTCCTTAACAAATGAAGGATCACAGAGCAAAAAAGCAAGAAAAGAATGTGCATGCTCATTAAAGCTTCCATCCCTCACAGCCCTTCACACACAATACAATCCAGGATTTATGTGTAAGAATGTAACGAAGACAATGTCACTGAAAACAATCTTTTTGCAACCCGGAGCCTCCACTCTCTCTCCTCCAAGGAAACTGGATAGAAGCTGAGGGCACTAAGCATTTTCCTGGATCAAGGCTCCAGTATAAACCAAAATACTAAGCTCCTGTGATACTTGAATACGCTGGACATGTTCCTCTGAGCACTAACAAATGGCGGCAAAGCAGTTAATATCAACTTTTTGAGGGACAACTCGGTCATTTTTTATTCATTTACTCCCCCTGTAGATCAGCATGCAGGACATTTCCCAAAGGCTTTTTCAATATAACAAGGATGTGATATTTGAGGACTAAATTGTGATGGACCAGCATTGCTCCAGTGAAGATTAAAGTGGAAGGCATAGGTTAAAGAAAAAGTGCTCCACAGGTTATTTATATTTACCATCTGCTCTTATGAGCACTGACAAGATGAGTCCTTGGGAGATGTTTTACAGATTTTCTTATTCTAACCTATCCAACATGGTGGATCCCCCTAGAAACACCCAACACTGTAAAAGGAAAGGCTGAACATTCACACTGTCTCCAGGATAATGAGCTAAATCACTACCTGGTTTCACATCTACAAGAGTATGGGTTGGGCAAACTCAGCCTGAATCACATTTAGTTCAATTTTGCATAGAAGCTGAGTAAGGAAGTTATATACCTCAAACAAATAAAATACTATGCTTTGCAAGTCCTAGTATTTTTGACAACAAGCAACATTTTTTAAAGTGTGCAAGTCACCCGTGGGTCAGGAGGACAAGGCAGCAGCCCAAATCTTGACTCTACGTGACAAGGAAAATGAATTAATCCCAACAGAATCCCTGTCACTCAACACGCTGCTTTTTTCTGGTATTCATGCTGCTTCATCTAAACTGTGGACATAGCTTCATTGACTAGAGCATATTTATAAATGAGACTATCAATTTTCCTAACCCCAAATCATCTGAAGCCTTAGGTCCCACATGGACTTTCTGTACAAAGGCTGAGCTTCCTCATTACTGCAAAATTGCTGGAAATTAAGGTGCCCTGTGCAAAGGGTTTGAAACTTGTCCAGTAATGGAATTCAATGCAATATTAACAACCTCACTGGTCCTTTCCACTGTAAATATACTGGAATGTTGCTGCAAAACCAGCAATTTTGTCTACTGAACTCTTACCCTTGGACCAAATTACAATGAACACACAGGCACTATGCCCACGGACCCAGCCTGCAAACAATAAGAGCATTAAGCTAATTCTTGGAGATTTATGACAGACCTATCTGCCTTCTACATGCATTTTATAGGCATTTGCAATAAATTAACTAGTGGAGGCCAACTCAGTGGCACAGAGACAGCATCACGCATAGCCAAGTAGTAGAACTGGGTATATTGCAGGACTGGTCATCACTCACTGAAATGATAAAGGGCTGAAGCTTCAACTGAACAACTAGCAAGAAGTAGGGCAACCACGTGTCACAGGGCAGCAACATCTGCTGGGTGCTCACTGACTACATTGATAATGCCATGAAAGATATTTCCTTCATTAACAGCCTCAGGAAATAAAGGTGAGGAGCAAGGCTGAGACCCTACATTAAGTACAGTGACATTACTCCTCCAAAGCTAGCTTTGTCTGGGCAAGATTAAATGATTCAATTTAGGATTTGAAGTTTTTGTTCCAGTTTTGGTCATTTCAAGGCGGGGGAGCAAAGTAATAATGACTTAATGTAAGGGATAATAAACATTTGGTTTGTAGGAAGAAAAGACTATTGGCTTGAGCATTGCTATAACCTAATGTTTTTTTCTTTTGAGCCCAACTTAAAAACAGAGGTCCTAGGATAAATCTTGAATTGTTCAGACATGAAAATCCCAGCAAACAAAAATTTTGCCCAAGTACCTAGAGCTACAGGAATTAACCCACTTCTGTTTTGTGTCTATTTCATCTGTAATTTTGACAATTGAATGTAGTTTGCATCATTTCTACTTTATAACCATCGCTAAGATTTCTGTTCTTACAGGAGAAACATGTAGATTCATCATGATCTCCTAGGCCAACAGGACAGCAATCTCGGGGGAAGAAAGGATGACTAGGATGAGGCTAAATGTTGAAGTCATTTGATGAAGTAATATGGTTTTCTTCACTGTGTAACAACTGTACTCTGAAATTGTCTTTACAATAGTGTGCTGCACATTACACGAACCTTCTATTTTTAGCCTTTCTGCTTTCCCTTATTCCTTCAGACTTTTTTTTTAAAAATCCCCTTGCATTGGCCTCCAGAGCCTGTTTGGAGCAATATTGTGAAGCAAATGACCAGACATAATGACTTTCCAAGGTCCTTGTGATTCCTTATTAACATTCAGTTAGCATAAGTCCTGACTTTATTATTGACTACATTGAATACACAATACACTGACCTCTGCCATCTGCAACTAAATCTCTTCCTGCAGATCTATCAAAGTGATTTCATACACAGAGGAAGTAGAAGAAAACAAAGCAGTAGGTACTTATCTTTTTTTTTGTCCTGAGAAACTTTAACACTGTGGAAAAGACTGCTTCCCCTCACGGTGTTTACAACCATCAGTATTCCACACTTTTATTGCTCTTGCTAAACATTGGAGCATCATCTCAAAAATCTAGGGAAGAGAGGAAGTACCATACAAACCCCCTAATTTTTAATTTAATCTTGGTAGAAGCAAAACAGTGACAGAGAACCTCAGTGAAACCTTGTTTTAAATACATGCCTTTAAGTTGCGTGTGGAAACAAACGTTTAAGTTCCTAAAATGTTGTAGCATCTTCAGGTACCAAGGAAGGCAGTATGTGGGCCACAGGAAAGTGCATGACAAGTAACATCTATTCCACAAATATCTAGGGAAATTTTTCTCTACGTCTAATGTTCATAAATTATTTTTTCACTCCGAAAGGCAAATTGGTGCACAAAACCCAACACTATAAGGAGAAAATAAGGTCATTCCTGTGGCAAACTCAGGATCCTATTTTCAGGATCCCTACTTCAGCCATGCTGAGGAACTTGGGATGAGCCACAGGTAAGCAATAAATGCATAAAAACTTTCAGCTTAAGCAACTGAGAACTCAGGCAAGACATCAGAGAGGCAGAAGTGCACACTCTGAAAGCTTGCAGTGCAGAGCTACCAAGGGTACTTTGTTGACAACAAGTTTCATTCTATGAGGACACAGAATTGGGCAACGTTTTTGCCCCAAAGGCTGGGAAAATACAGTCTCACATCTACACTAACCTGAAGGGTTAATCCTTTATTCTGAGCACAGGACACCAGAAGTCAACCGCTCTGCTTGCTTGGTTCATGAGTAATCCCTTCCAGTACCCACCGAGTCAGGTACAGTGGTTGTCCAGTCCTCATCTCTGCAATCACCTAATCAGGTAGCTAAACCTACTCCTTGAAGAGCTTGTGTTCAAGTAAAGCCACATCTTTGCTTCCGGGTTACATATGGAGCTCAGGAACAAGGTCCCATTCTCCTCAGCCTTCTTAGAAACTCAGAAAAAAAAATAATAAAAAATCCGTTACAAATCTCCATTAACTATCCTAGAGGGGGAACTTGTATTTCATTGACTGTAGTTTATGCAAATAGGATCAGAGGAATTAACATATTGGAAGGAGCTGACATTTGTCCTGATATATTGAATCGTTAGCATGACAGAATCACTTAAGCTGGATCCACTAACATCAGGTTTCCTCTCATTATTGACCCCTGCAGAGTAGGCCTGACAAGTGGAACTGCTGCAAAGTTCATTAATAATGTGAAATAAATCAATTGTTCGGGAAATACTGAAAACGGATGACACTGAACTCAGACTTTTTGCAAATTCAGCACATATCAGTTTCCATCAAGGACACTAGTTATAACAACGTCCTTTTCTGACCTATATTCAGGAGCTACGCTTTACTCCTAGGCAAGCTCACTAGGATACTGGGAATGGTGCCATTACTGGAATAATGCCCCTAGCTAGAAAATGAAAAGCAATATTATCTTATACACACCGACACAGATACCTGTAGACATTTTAGCTTACTGATTGACACCCTCAGCATGAATTATGGGCAGGACACATGCTTCAGAGCCAGGCTTTGTTTTCATCCAGAAGGAGCAGGGAAACGTGCCTTCTAACTGACTGGCCAGGCTGCTTTTTCCAACACAAATGCTGCCCAAGCTAACAAAGACACTTTCTTCCTTATAACCTACAGACGTAGAAAAGTCTATGCTCAAGTAAAAGTTATAAGAAATAGACATATTGAAGAGAAAACTGAAAATAAAGTTCCCTTGCTTGCGTTACTACCAGAATTTAGAGGGCCAAATGCTGTGACATTCCCTACCGTCAAGTGAAAACCACAAAGCAAGTAATTGACTTGATTAATGCTGCTTTTTGTTGCTCACAAAATGTCCATGAACAGATTGAGATTTTCATTAATATATTCATGGTTCAAGTTTAGTCCAGTTTTGGATAATTTTTTTAACCACTTTACAGAGATGTTTAAATTGTTCTGCAGACCACAAGCTGGTTGGAAACATTTGATGCATGGTAATTAAGGCAGAATGCATCTGAAAAAGCTGTTGGTGCGTGTCACATGGCATTACTCAGCCTTGGATAAGGTGAGTTTAAGTCAGGCAAAGCAGAAGAGTACAGAAAAGTCTAAATTGTAGGAAATCCTGAGATAAGACGCAGTTAAAGTACAGTATCAGGTAGCAAAATAATAAGAATTTAAGAAAAACTCGTTCCTTTCATGGCAAATGCAGACTTATAAAAAACTTATTCCTGGGAACAAATTTTGGCATTTTGGGGTAGCAATAATGAACTCTCCCTTAATACATTTATGATCAGTCTTTGTGGTAGTTGTTTATCCAATGTTTTTCCTCATACATATATGTACATGCAGGAGGTTGAATCCAATCCTTCTGTAAAACCAATGAGATCTTTCTGAAGTTCATTTTCCCTAGCACTTTGCAAGTTCTTCAGTCACAGAAATGTTAGGGGAAGACAAGCTCAGACACAGCAAACTAGCAACAGAATTAAGTTTTGCATCGGAAGAACACTCACTGAAATTTTTGCGTAACATTCAACTGTTGATTTTTTTCAGAAGCAGTCTCAATAACAATGATCATGTGAAGTTTGCTGTAGGGACTGAACAACAGCAGGATTTGATCACAGTTAGCCATGAAAGAATTGCTTTTAGATTTTGTTTTAAAAATTAATTTTCTTGATTGTGCATGATGACAAATTAAAACTGTAGCCAGAACCTGCCCACCAATTAGTGAAGCAATGTAGGGAAAAAATCAGAAGGGCCAAAGCTCAGTTAGAACTAAACCTGGCTTCTGTTGTCAAGGACAACAAAAAAAGTTTCTATAAATATATTAGCAATAAAAAGAGGACTAAGGATGGTATCGGTCCTCTAGTAGATGAGGCTGGTAACGTAGTAACCAAGGATGAGGAAAAGGCTGAGGTACTTAATGCCGTCTTTGCCTCAGTCTTCAGCAGTAGGACCAGTTGTTCCTTGAGTTCCCTGACCCCTGAGCTGGAATACAGGGATGGGGAGCAGAATGAAGCCCCTGTAATCCAAAGGGAAATGGTGAGGGACCTGCTTCAGCACCTGGAGGTGCACAAATCTATGGGGC
>VUYV01000168.1:801764-823459 GCA_008711295.1 Anarhynchus alexandrinus
TTTTTTTTTTTTTTTTTAAATTTTTTTGGTTTGTTTTTTTTTTTCTTCAGGGTAGGTTAACGGTTGGACTTGATGATCTTAAAGGTCCCTTCCAACCTCACTAATTCTATGATTCTATGATTCTAACTATAATTTTAGGTTTAGGACTAAACAGCGTTCCTTTCCACCTTCAGAGCTTGTAACATGCACTGAGCCGAGCTAGTACAATTGCTCTTGCACAATGCAATGCACAAGCTGGAAAAAAACCAAGTGTGTGAAATATATTTAGAAGTGCACCTTAACATTTAGATGCAATAAACATTTTCTTCAGAAATCCAAGTCTAAAGTCATTCAGGCACCAAACAGTGTGGGTAGTGGGATTGCACCCACTAAGGGATCAGCATACTGGTGATCACATTTTCAAGATCACACAGTGCTGTTGGGAATCTCTGTTGGCACACTCACAAAAAAAAAAAATAAATATTTCTTCATTTATCTTTTAAGAGCTGATATTTTGCAAAGATTAGTCCCTGAGAACTGCTGCATCAGGAAGAGGGTTGCCAGCAGGTCAAGAGACATGACTCCCCTTGACTCAGCCCCCGTGAGAGGCATCTCGAGTGTTGGGTTTGGTGCTGGGCTCCCGGTACAAGACATCCACTTACTGTGGCGAGTCCAGCAAAGACTCACAAAGATGAAGAAGAGACTGCTCACACAAAGAGAATCTGAGAGCTGGGACTGTTCATCTGGGGAGGAGGAAAGGGTGTAAAGCAGAGGCAACCAGGCTGCTCTGAGTGGTGCTCAGGACAAGATTCTACTGGTACTACTAACATAATAGAAGGAAACTTCTTTTTAAGGCAACAAACATGTTTTTAAGCCTGAGGGTGGTTGAACAGTGTAATGCCTTGCCCAGAGAAGTTGTAAAGTCTCCACCCATGCAGATACCGAAAACCCAACTGGACATGGTCTTGAGCAAGCTGTTCTGTGACCCTCCTTGAGCAGGGATTGCAGTGACCATTTCTGGAGGTGCCTGCCAGCCTCAACCACTCTGATTTTATATATTAACAAATACAGCTCTTCAAAACACCTAATAAAGTTATTACATATCTTTCCCAATTTTTCTTTTTACTTCCTTTTCACCTCCAGTATTTGTCTTTCACTTCCTTTCTTGCTGTTCAACTTTGGGCTTTTTCCCCCCTTCTTTTTCTCACAAACAGCAGCAGAGCTTTCAACTCATGCAAATTAAAAATCAGCTTCTATGCACAGGTGTATTGTCATAGATTTAAAACAGAGCTAATTTGCTTATCCATAATGATGCTGTCCCGCGTGGTTACACAAGTCTTGTAAACCTTCAGTCATGTTCTTGCTCTAAATGCCAAGCATGGCAGATATTAACATTAGGAGAATTTGTGAATCAAGATCTGAAGCCACAGCCTTACTACAGTTGACAGTAACTCGCATCATTCTAATTCAAAGCTGAAAGTTGCGCATGAACATCTACAGTTGCCTTCCATGCAAGTATAGCAAAGTACTCTCAAAATACAAATTTAAAAGGCACAATCTTATTTCAGTTAAGAAAGAAGTTATTAGGAAGTAAACTGTCTTGTGCTCAAGGTCACACAAGCAGCTGAGAGCAATACGACCCAGGAGAAACCCAACTTCTGTAATTGTTACATATAAAAATATCCTCTCCCCTACACCCTCCGGTTCTGTGGCGTATTATCGCTCTTTGAAGGGGTCTGCAAACAGGCCTAGCATCACACCATGACTGATGATTATGCTGGAAAACTAAAGAGTAGAGAAAGTGTTCTTTTGTGCACAACAGTTACTGCTCTTGACCTTTTCTTCTGTAACCTTACACTTGCCAAGGTTTAAATTATTGATCCTGTTATTTCTGTGCTAGCACTTTAATTTACCCTCCCCAAAAATGATAATTATGATACTGTCATGACTGTTGTGGTCTCCATCATGGCCTTTCAGTCAGATTCTTTTCATTGGTTCATCATTCTTTACTCTATCGATTACTTTCGTCAACATCTTTCCTCCAGCTTGTACAGACCTGATGAGGACAGGTAGAGCAAACACTGCAATGCAGAGTCAGCTGTTTGCTTGCAGATTTGAAAGGCAAAGCATTCCAGGAAGGTACATCGAGTGTTCAGCCAAGTGCATGAGCTTTGTCAGTATATGATATAGAGAGCATCCAACTACCTTACATCCTTTGTGATGAGCAGGACAGGAAGGTGCAGCTAAAACTCATCTCTTATGGCCCTCCTGGTATTTTGATATTATATGCTGTGACTCGGGCATTTAAGATTTGTGTGCCTTCATCACACACTGCTATCTGAAACTCTGTTTTAGAAAAGCTTAGATTCTAACTTTGTGTTCCTGGTGCACAAATATCTCACTCACACGGGAAGGGAAGGTAAGAAGGCTGAATTGGGCCCTCTGCACTTCTCTCCTCTGACACATTATCCAGTATAAAAAAGGTCCAGATCTGTCCTACTTATTTCTTCTCCATTTGGCCACTACTGAGATGTAGATCCATAAACTCTGACACTTTTCCTAGTTATCTGTCTTTACATAAATTCCCAAGTCAAACTGAACCATCACCACTGTAATATTATGTTCATATGGTCATACTTATTACCAAATTACACCCTCTTTTCCAACTAGGCTGCCTTCTTGCCATACCAAAGCCTGGACTAAGTATCTGAAGTATTTTTAAGTTTTAATCAAAGAACAAGTATTGCAAAAGTCATCTACATGCGCTTCCTTCAATCTCTTACTTTTATTTATGTATTTTGAAAGCATCACTGCAATTTGTTCCCTTAGTAAGAGATTTAGGAGACAGACTTTTCCTTGCATCTGGAATTAAACACATGCAGCTGCAGCTCTCTGTTGAGCAATGCATCATCTTTTACTTCAGAAACACTACCTCTCAGTGCCAGCAGCTTGCCCTTCCAGAAGCAGAGGTATTTGCTCCTGCTTTTGTTTCATTCAGTTTGAACCTCTGTAATGCCCTTTTTGCCAGTCCCCCTGAACACACAATTAACAGACTGCAGCTGGTACCAAATGTTGCTGCTGGGATTTTGACTGGCACCGGATGGAGTGAGCACGTAATTCCACTTCTGTCTCCATCATGCACTGGTTGCCAGTCAAATTTAACATGAGCTTTGAGGTGCTCTCCCTGACCTATACAGCCCTTTAAAAATCTTCAATCATGCTTTCTCACTGATGTGATAGTCTTTTACATTATTTCATGCAGGTCTGCTGTAGTGCAGTGGCAGCTAAGCATTTATGCACCACAGAAGTGGGCATGATCGAAGAGCCTGAATAAAATATAAGGGGACAACAACAGAAGAAAATGTTTTCCTTTTTAATAAATCATTTAAAACAATAGTTTAAAAAGAGAATTTCAGTTAAAAATATGAAAAGCAACAGAAATGGTTGACTATTGCAGACTTTGATAGATGATCTTTACTGTACCCCACATCCTCAAATGACTTCAAACTAAAATAAAACAATCTAACTAAACTTGCATTATTCATACTTATAAAAATGTGATCTGCTCTGGACTGTAGTTTGATTTCATATGGATTTCTTTTTATTGTTGAAGCATTTCTACCAAAAAATTAAAGAACATAATACAGGACTAGAGTACTACTTTCTGCCATAACACTCTTGCCCTGTGAGTCCCTGGCTGAGTGCCTCAGGGATGCTGCTGTTCGCCATGTGCCCAGGCAGGAGATTCATCCTTCCCTTCAAATCGCTACCTTGAATTTATCACCTGGATCATTAGGATATGTGGTGGAGGAAAAAAAAACAACATAGGTATCTCAAAACCAGCTTACACTCTTCATCACAGTCGAAATAGGTAGAAGTTGAGATTTTGCATGGCTTTTGGAGCCCTCAGCTATCCCCTATATGTCAGTACAGCAACATCAACACACAACATGCTGCTGACAACAGTTACTTGTCAAAGCCTACATGAAAAGCTCAGGATTGCTTTACCAGAAAGCAATGCATTTCATTTCACAACAGCATCTCATTTTGTCCAAACCTGAATCTGTCCCCCAGCAAGGACTGCTTGGGTCTTCATTTGGAGGAGGAGAGACTCACTTTCCAACACATGTACAACATGTGCATCAAGTGAAGAGAAAACTGGAGAAAGCAGGGAATGAGTAAGAGAAGCACAAAGCTACCAGGACATCATTTCAACCAAAACAAACTCTGGTCTCACCACATCTCAACATCGCCAATGGAAGTTTATCTAGTAACTAGCTTGTTAACCAATTTCCCTGATAAATTCCAAGCGTAATTAATCTTCCTTCTGCAGATTATGGAACTGAGGCTCAGTGAAGGTCCCACAGAAAATGAGCAGTACCAATGGAAACCAGACTCAGAGCTTTGCATCTCAAGCTGCTCCTTAACCTAGTAGGCCATGTTGCCTTCCTCATGGCTTAGAAATATGTTGCAGGGTGCGTAATTACAATAGGCTAATGTCATGCCCAAAGTAGCTCAGCTATGAGAGAACAGGGGCAAGAAGGCTAGGCAAAGCTCCCAGTGGCTTCTGTTAACTCGGGAAGCCTTTTTAAAGGTACGCTAGTTAACTGGAGTCTGCAGTGCTGTAGAAGTCGCCAAGTTCAGTGGGGCTAAAGCATCCTAGCAAAAGGGCTTTCAGGGGTTTTGAGACTTCCCAACAGCTACAGTTTACAAACTGAGCCAGTTTTGTTGAACAATCACATAAACTCCCCTCAGCTTCAGTGGAGATTTGTGCTCAGTTATGAACCTTAGAAATTGGCCTGAGTTGTCTTTTTATTTTTAATCGCATAATGAAGACAAAACAGCTGCCACAATAGTAACAGCTGTCAGAGTGTTTCAACAACAGAAGACAATTGAGAACAAACTGGCCTGGGCTAGGGCTAGCGCTCCAGACACTCAGCGGCTGCCTGCCACTTACACAGTTGTCTTCGCTACAAAAATTATAGTGGCAGCCATCCCTTACCCACTTGCTAACACAGATGAGGCATCACCAGGTCCAGAATGGCATAAAACACCAACTATATTCTGCATGCGAGTGTAACTCCTTGCAGGTCCCCTTCAAGTCCCCTTTTCTCATCTTTTCTATTTCTCTAAATTAGCTGGTATTATAGTCAATGTTGTTAATTGTGCTACTGTAAAAATGGGAATCAGTTTTGCTAACTAGTTTTACTATACCCCACAGAGCCCATCTTATAGACCAGAAAGTGCAGTTGCTTCCCTTTTTCCCCTCACTGTATTTTTTAAGTAACTAGTATTTTTTTAAGCCCCTAGAGAATGCTCTTAGTAGACCCAGTCATAAAATGTCTTTGTGCCATAAACCACATTGACAATGACAACCAGCATTTCAGAAGCAGCAAGAGGGAAGGAGTAACCCTGACTGGGTAAAGCCACCAGTGCATCATGTTATGCGGCTACGTAGAGAACAGCGTGGTACAGGACTGACCAAAGAAAATCTGACTAAATCACAGAAGGGAATTTTGTAGGAAACAGAGGAACACAAAAGGAAAAAAGGGTGAACATGGTCTAGAAGGTCTTCTGTGCAGTGTAGGGCCAAACAGCTCCCTGCAGCATCCCTCACATAGGATCTTCACAAAGCTGCTGAAAAGGTCTCAGCCACTCTAGCATTAGTTCCATCAAGACTCCCGTGACAGACAGGCTGCTGCCATATGGCAGCTCCACCACCCCGTATCTGTTTGCAGCAGTTAGAAACATGTCACAAAGCAGACAAAGCTGAGAAGGCAAAACAGGAAATGTCACTTGATCAGGTCAAGCATTCTCTCCAGTTGTCTGGAGCAAATTTCAAAGCTACAGGACAATTAATTCCAATTTATGCCAATGTGAAGGAAACTTTAAATTGTCTCAAGGCTACAAACACAGAAATCATAGAATGGTTTGCGTTGGAAGGGACCTTGAAGATCATCCAGTTCCAACCCCCCTGCCATAGGCAGGGACACCTCCCACTAGACCAGGTTGCTTAAAGCCCCATACAGCTTGGGCTTAAACACCTCTGGGGATGGAGCTTCCACAACTTCTCTAGGCAACCTGTTCCAGTGCCTTACCACCCTCAGAGTGAAAAATATCTTCCTAATATCTAGTCTAAATCTCTCCTCTTCCAGTTTGAAGCCATCCCCCCTCGTCCTATCACTACATGCCTTTGTAAAAAGTCCCTCTCCAGCTCTCCTGTAGGCCCTCTTTAAGTACTGGAAGGCTGCTATAAGGTCTCCCTGGAGCCTTCTCTTCTCCAGGCTGAACAACCCCACCTCTCTCAGCCTGTCCTCATAGGAGAGGTGCTCCAGCCCTCTGATCATCTTTGTGGCTCTCCTCTGGACCCGCTCCAACAGGTCCATGTCTTTCCTATGTTGGGGCCTCCAGAGCTGGACGCAGTACTCCAGGTGAGGTCTCACCAGAGCAGAGTAGAGGGGAAGAATCACGAGCCTGGAGCAAGTCCCACTGGAAACCAGTGCACAAAAATAAGCAGGCTGCATATTTGAAAGCACGAGGCTGTGTGCTGAGAAGCAGGTGTTCAAGCATGAGAGAAAGCCTCCTTTACTTCATTCCCTGGCAAACATGCCATTGAACATAGCCAGCAGCATCCTCAAGAGCTGCAATGAGGCTGAGCAGCTTTTTAAAAATCAGGACAATCTGAATTAGCACACGCTAGTGTCCACAGACTGAATTTTCTCCTGTGCTTCATTACCTCATTGTAGCTATAAGACCCTCCGCCCATTTCACCACAAACATCCCCTCATCCTGTGCCTTTACCTTGCCTTTATGCTTCTGTTTACAGCTGCATCTTTTAACCTTCTTTCAGGAAAGTTTGCTTTTCACACACAGGTGGCTCTCTGCCTATCTTTGTCCAACAGACTTTATTATCAGCAAAACCCAAAAAGACAAATTCATCCTTTGTGCTGATGCAATTGACTTGTCATCTACTTTTACAGCTAATTAGCTCTCTAGTAGATGATGGTGGGTGTCAGAGGTCATCTGATAGCTGATCCTGCTAAACTGACCGTAAATATTTCTTTCCAATTGTATGTGATTGCCTCTTACTGCTACATTCTCTCTCAAATTAACATGGCACATTTAACCTATTTATTCAGAAGGGAGAGTATTAACCCTGGATTAAAAAAATTACAGTTCCATAAGGCACAAGCACTCAGAACCAAATCTTTCACTGAAGACCTGACCTAGCAGGTGAGGATGCCAGTGATGTCTGAATAGACCCTGGTAACAGTGGTCTTAAGCCATGTTGTCTCTTGACAGTTGCAGCTTCTGATACCAATATCTATGTACTATGTATTGCGCATTACAGGCATTATATCTGTGTTGTTAATTGGTAAGTAGCTATGCCTGAGGGACACCAACAGGACACTACAAAATTAAGCATCTCCACCTCAAAAGATTTAAAAAATAATTACATTGACAGAACTTCCCTGGGACCAACTAACAAGCAGCAGTGAGAAGCAATCCCCTTTCACTGCAGGGAAGCTTGGGAAAAATGAGTTTAACACTGCTGTTCAACTGAATCATGTGGTTTTGGGTTTTGGTTTGGTTTGGGGTTTTTTTGACACTTATTTTGCCCTAGTAGAAATGAATATGGAAGATGAGATTCAGAGGCACCAATTCCTGGCTACCAGTCCTGGTTCAGTCCTCTAAATGCTCACTCATCGCAGACATCAGCAGATACACCCGCCATCTGGTATTTGTTGTTTAACTGGCAAGGTTTCTTGTCTTCATAAATAGATGAACTTTTACAACAGGATTACACACACATACAACTATACCTAAAATCCCAGCAGATAATATTGTTTAACTCTGTATAAAGTCATTTCTGTTGCACAGCAAGAAAAACAAATCAACTTGATACTTAGAGCTAACAGAAAACAAAGAACAAAGTTTTGTTTCCATTTTAAAAAAGTGGTCCCTTTTTCAGGACATTGGAAGTTTCATTAAGCTGAAGTTACTGAATCTAAAGAACCTAAACATGCACACAGTTTTAGGTAAAATGAAAAACCATATGAAAATGAAATACTTAATTGGTAAAATGGACAAAAGCAATGACAATAGTTTTCACCCAAGAAATTTCTCACAACATTTTTTCCTTACAGTATTTCAGCAATACCCAGCAAGGACACAGAGAACACCTTAGACCGGGCCCCTCCTTGCCCCACTTGGCACCTGGAGCGGGGCTTTGCTGCCTCTTCCCCTCAAGAGCAGGCCTACCCACTCACCTTCATTGCAGTAGAATGCATTTTTCTACAATAAAACAGGAAAGCTGTATGCACTCTATAGCAAAGATATGTCTTTAGTTAACGGGAAGGATGCTTTCCAACATCTGTCTGTGAGCTCCCAGCGCAACACTGAGAGACAGCTCCAGTATTTTGGCAGCTGAGGGCTCCCAAAGATGACCATGTTACCAGCAACACCTTTGTTTCCTGAGGAACTTCCTTATACAGGTCTTCCTAACAGCAGCACCACAGGAGTTTCTACACAACAAACAGCGCTTCCAGGGAGCTGTTGGTGCAGCACTGCTGGGAGGCACAAGTGAGTGCCCTCATGCTACCCCTGAGCAGCACAAGGGGACAAGGCAGGACCAGGGAGCCCCTGGAGGCAGTGGGGGCCAGGCCAGCAGGCAGCAGGACCCCCCAGGGGCCGGGGAGGCTGCTCAGGGTGGGCAAGGCTTGTTCCTGCAGCACTGCGTGACCATGCAGCACCATCACAGCTGCATGTCTCTACCAGAGATTCCTTACTCCAGCACAATCAAGGGGAGCTGCGAGCACAAAGAGCAGGGGCTCTCTGTGGCTCCACAGGCTGTGCTGAGCAGCAGCTTTCATTTAGTCAAATGTTATCTTCAGAAACCACAACTGCAGCTGAGGCCTCTAAGAAACACAGCTTCTTCTGTGAGCCCGTTGTCTATGCTTCAGTGAGAATATGAGAACATTTGCCTGGGTTACGTGCCAACAGTTTGGGTTTGTACCTGGCATGTCAGTGAGTGGAAAGCCACAGTCTGCAGAGTGAGGGAGGAGGACCAGCTCTAAGCAATACCCAGCTCTACAGGATCATCAAGAGCTCCTCACTGGAAACCTCTCCTGCTTACACTGCTTGGAAGGTTTTATTCTCATATAAAGCAAGTTCAAGAGAACACGATGGGTGAAAAAATGCAAAATTACAGTCCTACATGTAAGAGACAGAGGACAGAATACCTATAAGACACTCCGTATGAGCTATGGGCTGCTGCTTCTAGCAGTTTGAGGAAGCCAAGTTCTTGACACAAAACCATCCAGGCCCTGTTTTGTTCCACTAGATGATACCTACACAGCAAACCTCAAAACACAACACATCTTTTCAAGCCTTCCTTGGGCCTTGCTGAAGTAGAGACCTTAAAAATCAGTTGTATTTCCTGTTACTATTGATTAACAACCTTGTTTCTACGGTACCTAGTAAAAAGTACCTTATTTTTCAATAAACACGTAATAAAAAGGTGGTTTTGTCATGTGTTTTTTAGCTTGTCTAGAGCTTCAGAAAATATTTACTGCTCCCTCTCTGACCAAAATGATTGCCAGGATTCCTACACAGCAGGTTAAGAATATAAAAAAAAATTCTTAACATTATCAATAGATAACTGTCTTCATCTCTAAGCCTGTAATCAAAACATCTTGTCTTTGAGCAAAGGGAACACTTCACACCACCCTCAACCTAAGCAGCCTGAAAGAAGCCATGCACTCAGAAGCTGGGGTGCTCACGTTCCTTTGCTGTAATTCAACTTTACCTAAACTGCCTTAGAGTTCAGGGACCACCTCTTGCAACTGGCCTGGCCAAGAGGGTTAAGCTGCTAGCCATCTAATTTTAAGGTACATTTCATATTTAACTGAAGACACTACTATTTTTCTTGTTATTGTTTGGGAGGAGAGAGGGAAATATAGACCATCTTGTGCAATGCTGCTCCAATATTTTTCAGCTGCAGTCAAAAGGGTAGTGGGCAAAATTCTGAACAGTCATTGATAACTTTTGCCTTAGTTTGATGGCCCAACTGCAGGGGAACATATAGACATGAATTGGAAAAGGATGGTTAATTTTTCAAGAATATTTTGGAAACATACTTACAATATCACACTAGCAATGTATTGCTGGTTCACAGTTAAATAGCTTTGGAACACCCGTTAATAAGGATAAATCACCAAAATGTAAATATTTATGAAGTATAGAAGAGTTGTTTCTGTCACTTGCGAGAAGAACAAGCTTGAGCAAAAATTTTAGCTTCAAACATCATGCAGCCGGAACACCCACTATTTCATATAAGTAAGTCTTTAATATTAGAGATTTCTGGCATTCACAGCTGTCTTCAGTGGCAATTGCTTGAAAATCATTTTGCTATTCTTTCTGTATTAAGAAATCAATGCCGCTTTTTTATCATTTATCTATCCAAAGATCCTCCTAATTTATTATCAGTTCATTAATGTACTGCCTAGTACCTTTCAAGATCATTAAAGAAGTTAAATAATATCTTAAACCTTCTTTCTCAGCATTTTGTCCCTTAGAGCTGTATTGTATATACGTGATTAAATTCACCTTACTGTTTCAAGTCTGATCACCCCTCACCTCTTCTCATTTTTTTTAAGGGGATAAGATTTGAATTTTCCAACCTTATAATTTTAGGTATAACTAATCATTTCTTCTAGAGATAAGTCGTCCTCTATTCATCAAGTCCTATGTCTTCTCTCCCTTTCAAGCAGAAAGAGGCCATAAGATATTTCTAAGACTCCACCAGGATGCCAGAGCCTCTCCAACCTAAGTTTCCCTGGTTACTTTTGTGTTCTGCTTCCATAGCCATCTGGGTGAAACAAAACAGGGCCCGTCAATAGGATCATTTCTTCACAGAGGTGACCCAACTCTCTTCCCTCATCTTCACTGAATCCCGTATACTTCAGTCATCTGTATCTTCTGCCCTCAGCCACAGGCACATGTTCTCTGCCAGACAAGGTGCCTCAGAGATGCTCACTGCGTGTTGGTTCCCTCTGCCAGCTGGGCCAATGGGTCTGTTTCTCCAGTTCAGCGTGGTGATTCGTATGTGATGCACTGGCCTCTCCTTGCACATGTTTGTGCCAATACTGTATATTTGCTGTTTCTACTGTTAAGGGATTTTTCTTTTTACATCATGATACAGAACACCATTTTTGAGCTCTGCTGATGCCCAAGTCACTTCTGCTTTTTTCACATTCCTGAGGCTGCCTTTTCAAGCTGAGTTTGTCATTCATAAGCAGGCCTATTTCTACATGCAACCCTAAACCCAGAAAGCCTCTCGCTTCATGTCAGCAAGACTTTCATTCAATCAAGGAGTAGATACCTTTGCCTTAAATTAGGAATGACTTCAATGAGGAATGATATGCCAATTCCACCAGCTATGGATAGCCTATATTAGTTTATCACTAATAAACTACAGCAGCATAGATGACTGTCACATACAATTAAGAACATGTTTCATCTGACTTTATTTACACACCGCAGATCCAACTTCTTCCTTCATTTTCTTTGCAATCATTCAACACACTTGGGAACTCTCTCTGAAGGCAGTCCACCCCAACAGTAGAGTCCATTATAACATACCAGGCTATTCTCTGACATTTCTCAGAGTAAAGCTGCAGTTTAATGCCAAACACAAGATTAAATGCTTAGCTCTAAGAATCAGGTTCGGTCAGTGTTCAAATGAGAGTACTTTAGTGAATGAGATGCAGCGAAGCCAAAGAACACCTTCTGAAGGGTCGCCTGCTACCAGGATAGCGTGCCAGCTTGCTGGAAAATACAAATGCCCTGTTCTCATTTCCACCCTGTAATTCATAATCTGACTTTACTACTTCTCCCTATCTGGCAGGCCAGACAGCAGGAAAACCAACAAAGTTCTGTTCTGACAAACAAACATCAGCAGTCCTCAGTTCCAGCTTGCAGGCTGTCTAGAGAGGTAACAATTGTAAAGCATGTCAGATCAAGGTGAAGGCTAAGAGAAACTGCTCTCTCAACTAGAAGGGTCTCAGTTTCAGACTAGGTGAAAAAAATACTGTTGCTACAGATAGCTGGAGGGTTCCGTTGGCTAAGTTAGAGATAACTGCCCCATCCCTGGGGGAATGACTTAGACTCATCACAGCAGGGCAGAGTAACATTTAAAGAGGGTACCTCCTATGCCAGGGGCTAATTCTGGACCTGTCGAGGTAAATCCCAAGGCTTCAACTTCAGTAACACAGGATCGGGCAGAAATCAAGACTTACTGAGAACTGAAAAGCAAGCGATAAACAGCCGTGGCAGTGGACTGACTCTAGAAGCAGATATTACAAAAGTCATTAGGAGCTAAAAGAAATACTGTATTTAAGATCAGTTACTACTTCAAATAAATGAGGTCAAGGATCATGCAGTATCAGTCAAGATGCCAAACTATGTCACTTCCTTTAGTGCTCTCCAACTTTTTTTTTAACAATACTTGGCTAGACAAAACTACATCATTAACTAATTGGTATGATGTATTCCTTTAACACTCAAGCTTCTGTGCTTGGCAGAATATTCATAGCATTACAAAAAACTGTTACAACAGCAGTAACTTTGACCTAAATATAATTTAGAGATGTATAACTGAATTAAAAACCTTATCATTGGTGGATTTTTTTTTTTTTTTTTAAGGTAAGCAAGCCTCATTTTCATGTTTCAGATACATCATCCACACACACTTAAGTTATAGTCCTTTATACAATCATAGAATGGTTTAGGTTGGAAGGGACCTTCAAGATCATCAAGTTCCAACCCCCCTGCCATAGGCAGGGACACCTCCCACTAGACCAGGTTGCTCAAAGCCCCATCCAGCCTGGCCTTGAACACCTCTGGGGATGGAGCTTCCACAGCTTCTCTGGGCAACCTGTTCCAGTGCCTTACCACCCTCAGAATGAAAAATATCTTCCTAATATCTATTCCAAATCTCTCCTCTTCCAGTTTGAAGACATTCCCCCTCGTCCTATCCCTACATGCCCTTGTAAAAAGTCCTTCCCCAGCTCTCCTATAGGCCCCCTTTAGGTACTGGAAGGCCGCGGTCTCCCTGGAGCCTTCTCTTCTCCAGGCTGAACAATCTCCAATGAGGCACAGCTCTTCACTGCACACTGAAGATCAGCAAGCACGTGCTTCTGCATGGGAGTTGTCCAGGGAAGGAGTTGCAACACAGTCGCTGCAAACATCTCACTGTTGTTCCAAGAGTCACCTGCTAGTCAGCTACCCTAATGCACCCAAACCCATTAATCTCATCTCACAGGCTCCACCAGCCTGTCTGCCAGGAGTGCCATGTCTACAGTGTTTGCCTTTTCTCTTCAAGGAGTACAGGACGAGGACATTACCCTTCTGTGTGGGTCTTGGTGCAGATATCTGAAGTTTTCAGCTGTTTCCAGCATCATGGGGTATTTTCTACATCAGCCTCACCCCCTATCCTATGAATTCCCCAACAACAGGTCATCTATTGATGAGGCACACATGACCCATTCTCAGTTTCATATACAGCAGAGTTACACTAAAAAGAGACAAAGGCCACTGCAGGCAGATTTCCCATCATCTGCAGAAACACTCGGCTCACTGATGCCTAGCATCAGACTTGAAATTCTGGCCTGCTTGCTCCACATCTGCTGTGCATCTATTTTGAAAGCCAGGGATGGCATAGGCAAGATCAATAGAGGTTATGATGGGAGGAGGACAGCTATGAAAAATAGATTGGTTTTACTACTGTGTATCCAAATATACGGGGGCTAAACCAGTGTGATTTGACTGAAATTCTAGGCAGTGCTGCTGGAACATCAGCTCCTAGAAAGAGCAGGCAAGACATTTCCAGACACACTGATGGGTGCAAGAAAAACAAGAGAGTAAACAGTTTGTCTGTTTAGGATTAATTTAGTTCCTTCACAGTTTCTTAATAGGACTTTTTTTGTCCAGCTAGGGCAATTGTATCTGGTTCACACAATACAATCCCCTGCTTTTGAGCTGCAGTGCTGCCTAGGTGTTGCTAGTAAGCCTCCTTTATTTATTTTGGTTTTTTGCTGTTTTTTTTAAGCAGTATAGTAGAACGAGTTATGCTTTCTTCATGTCACAGGCCTCCTGGGCTGGTTTTGTACACACAGAAAAAGAAGCTTCTGGCATTTTTCACATTTCAACCAGCAGTGGCTTGGCTGCATTATCAAAGCAGGCCTGGCAGATACACAGAACAGAGCATCCAAGACCCACCACAGACGCTGCCTGCACAGATGAACTAATAGCACAGATACCGCTGGGCCACAGCAAGGAGGCCAGGGGAAAAATAAAAACCTATGGAGACAGGGCTAGGCCACAGCTGTAAAGAATCTGCTTTTCTTAGCAGGTGCTTTAAGTTCCAACATCTGCTGGCCATATAAATCAAAGAAGCTTCTACAACCATTTACGCAAATGAATGACGTGAACATATAAATACACTGTGAGGTTTTTTTCCCTATTACTATTCTTGGCATTAAACCCACATAGAAGGTTCAGCAATTTTTTATCAACTAGAAAGGTAAGCTTATGGTAAGAAAAATACCTAATCAACTGGTGTGTTGTTTGTGGAGTAATTCTCAAAGATCTTTTGAATAAAGGACTTTAAAAAAAAAAAAAAAAAGAAAACCTCAAGTATTTTAGAATAGGCCTCCTTCCTACTTTTAGCTCTATTGTGTATTCAACTCCCAGAATTGAGTCCTGATTTTATTCAAGTCAAAAGGAATTTTACCACCTTCATTTAAAAGAGGATTTTGCTTCTATTTATCACGACTCATGAGAAAGAAAGCAAAGCTTTCAAAATGCTCAGAACATCTCCAGTAAAACATCAGCAGCTGTCAGGTGTGACAGTGTCACACAGTTGTGTTATTATTTGCCAACTAATTATAAAGTTCAAGCGAGTCCTTAGAAAACTGATTTTCTGTTCTACAGCCACTCACTTATCCCCCTCTATTACAGCAGATGAGCACCTCACACCTTGAGCTGCCCCTTTTTGCACACCCTTACAGAATACATTATTCTTGTTTGGAAGGTCTCGCACTCTAATCACTATCCTGGCAAAAATGTGTCTGTGGAACTTGTACACACTTCTCTAATAAAAAAGAAAAATAATTGAGATTTTGTTCTCAGGAACTTAATTATGTGAAAGCCATAATTAAGCTAAAAAAGTGTTCATTGATAAAATTGAATAATGATCACTTTGCAGCATTCTCCTTCCCCCACCCCCAGTAATTTTGAGGTGGCAGTTACTTACCTAGCTTGAGCACACCACGCAGCTTCTCTGCTGATGTGGTTTGAGGCAAAGCACTTTCCAGTCATCTCTGGCACAAAAGGCTGGGCTGGCTGCTTAGTCTCTGGCACTAAACACATCTTCCCCCATCTGATATTCACAAAGCTAGAACACAAACCCTGTTTTTCTGCTGAGCTTGTTTTTCTGAGACAGAAGTCTATGTAGACTGTATGTCTGAACCAAAAAGCTGCAGCGAGCTATTCACTCAAGCTTCACATTCAGTCCAGCAAGCATGCCCACTGGTCACTCTCACACTGTTGGTTCCACAGATCAACAGCTTCTGGGGCTAACACTGAGCACTTGGGTCTCGTCCTGCTCCTCGCCCCAGCCAAAGCAGCTGTGTGAAATTAGTATGAAGGAGAGGAGGTCATCCTTTGTACCACACACCTGATCCTACTTCTGCCAGTACCCACAGCAGCATTTCAAGGCAAGGGGAACCCAGTTTTGATCCTACCTGCACCACAGTGAACTATGAAAAATCCCCCCCCCTAAAATCAGTCTGCCAATACAAGTGCCAAAATGGAATATCAGATCCAGAAGGGAGTCTTTCATTGGTTGCTTGTTTTAGCCACATACACAACATGAGTGCCATCCTACAGGCCCTTTCCAATGCAGATGGTTCCAGATATCCCAACTCTGCCACTCCAGTCTCAGAGGATATATAGTAGAAAAGCAGTCCCACTTGGGTCCCAGTGACTTCACATGAAGAGGCTCCTATCAGTTTGTCAGCCCCATGGTTTGGCCTCATATTTGGGAGGTGATTTTTTCTAGTGCATCCCCGCTCTTCTTTCAGAAATACACAGTGATCAGGCATTTTAAGTCTACAATATATGAAGGTTGCTCTCTTTTAGCATTGTCTTAAGAATCGGGACCATATGCATTTTAACTGATTCCAAAACCATTTCTGTCCCTCGATGAAGATTTCATATAATGTGGAAAATCAGCCATTGCAAAGTGTTACCAGTGCCCAGCTCCTTCTGTCTATGGCGATTACCTCCATCTATGGGAAGGCTCAGGCAGACAGATCCCCAGCAAGTATAACAATCATCATCAAAGGAAGCTTTTCCAGTGCAAGAAACCTGGTAAACAGGGGTCACCTACTCCCTGCTATCATCAAATGCTAGAACTACTACAACAGAAAGATACGGCCATGGCTTAGCACCAAGCGCCCCTTCCTCTTGAGTGGGGAAACTGCACAGCTTACAGGCAGTGTCTGTGGCTCAAGATCTAGAGTCCATGATACCTTCTGGCCTGTTTTGCAGACAGAAAGTCACACATCAATTTTCATTGACATGTTTTCAAATTAATAGCTTAATACCTTGGAGTTATGGGCTAAACTCAAAGTGTTGAATGTTTCCTTGTTATATCCTGTCACTGATGAGATATAATCTGTGCAGCCACTTGGACTGCCTAAGAAACCTCTGCAGAAAATGTCCTCAGTTATGCTGTCAAGAGTAATGGCTAAGTATGGAAAAACAACTGCATGCAGCCATCTACTCACAGAATAGATATTATAGACAGATATAATCATGTTTATTAAAGCTCATTCATCCTAAGCAGTGCAGCATATCGCTTGGCCACTACAGAACAGGTGCTGAACATTTTAATGAAAAGAATTAAGATTTATAAAAATGGAAGCCTAAGTTGAGAATGTTTATGGATGTCAAAAAAAAAATCACTTGTCACTGTAGAAAATATGAGCAAGTGAGTCTAGAATGCACCCTCATAATGCATATGAGTAAAAAGTACATTTGGAGCAAAGGAGAAACCTGAACCACCTAAGAGCAGTAAAAACATGCCATAGAAAATACACTGTATCAGTGAAAAATTTTATCAGACTTGATTTGCTTTCCAAGCTTTGAGCTCTCCTACACAGTGTGTTTTCACTCTTACCCTATTTACTCATTCTAATACTGCAAATGATCTGAAGAAAAAAGAAATCAATAAGACTATTCCAAGAATAAAGTAAATAATGAAAAATAGTGACAGAGTCTATCCCTAAAAGACTAATTCCTTTTATCTTAGTCAGACCTTACGAAATATCATTGAAGAAAAAAATTATAATAATGATTGATACTGAATCATTATTGCCCTGGATTTAACATAGACCATTTTGCAATATATCAGAGCAAAAAGTACTGTAAGACGACTGTAGAACAGCAGTAAGTATTTAAATGGTACGTGATAGCATTATAAAACAAGTGATGGGTCTGGGAAAAAAAGTAAATCCTTGCAGAAACTAATAAGCTGCTGTCTGCACAGCGGAGTTCACAAAATGGCAATACTGTGTCATTAGGCTGGCACGGCAGCTGAATCACTAATACACCATCAGCAAAGTATGTGCAGCACAAAGTCTGTGAAGTCACAGACTTCACGCCTGGCATGCCGGAAGGGTCTCAGCCCTCGCACAGGGCAGGGACGGCCGTGCTAGACAGGAGCATACTTGAGGTGACAAAGCACACATTCAGACGGACTCTGGCATGGCACCACCAAGTGGGTGGCAGATGTCTGCTCCATCTTCAGAGCTTCTCTGCACCTCCACCACAAAGAAGTGCACAGATGCTCCATGAATTCAAGAGGAGATGTCTTCAGAGGAAGGACAAAAGCAACTGCCCATGTACCAAAGATATGAACTCTCTTCCATCTTAACACATTGGTGATGCTCAGATTCTTGGCAGTTCTCTGTATGCTTACAGGAGGGGACAAGAAACCTGTACTGACACTGGAGGCAACGCTCCATGTCTGCAGCCTCTCTCCAACAGCTGTGATAACTGCTTTTACCACCAGCTTTCTTCCACCCACCCTGAGTATCTCTTTCTCTGTCCTCTGAATATTTATTTGCCCTGTGAGGTAGGGCAGAGCCTCCCCTGGGTGCTCCTCAGATTTCAGCACAGAGCAAGCCCAAACCCCAAGTGCTGCATGTGTTTCCAGTCTCTTATGCACCCCACTGAGCAGCCTGAGCACCACAAGGACTGGCAACTCTTCCTGAGCTGCCAAAACTAGCCATGATTCTCACGCAGGATCTATCACTGCAGCCAAAGCAATAGCAAGACTATGCCTATTTATTATGTAGGCTGCTGTCCAGGACTAATATGCTTTGGGCCTTACTCTGATGTAATAAAAACCCGAATACTAACAAAGCAAATACTTAACACTAGCAAAATACCTGCATTTTTGAAGTCCTGAGCAAACGATGGCTAACAAAGATATTTCCTCCAAACCAAACAAGGTCGGATTAAATGTAGAAAGGTTAGAAAACAAAAGTATGCTCCAACAATTTTGAAGGTAAACTGTTTAGGAATATCAACATAAAATATGGCCTTTGGTCATAGAATCATAGAATTAGTGAGGTTGGAAGGGACCTTTAAGATCATCAAGTCCAACCGTTAACCTACCCTGAAGAGAGAGAAAACAAAAACAAAAAAAAACCAACGAAAAACACCCCAAAACAAACCACCACCCACCCACTTCTAAACCATGTCCCTAAGCACCTCATCTACCCTTTTCTTAAACACCTCCAGGGATGGTGAATCCACCACCTCTCTGGGCAGCCTATTCCAATGTTTAATAACCCTTTCAGTGAAAAAATACTTCCTAATATCCAATCTAAACCTGCCCTGACATAACTTGAACCCGTTTCCTCTTGTCCTATCACTTGTCACCAGGGAGAAGAGGTCAGCCCCCATCTCTCTAAAACCTCCTTTCAGGTAGTTGTAGAGGGTGATAAGGTCTCCCCTCAGCCTCCTCTTCTCCAGGCTAAACAACCCCAGATCCCTCAGTCGTTCCTCATAAGGTTTGTCCTCCAGACCCCTCACCAGCTTAGTAGCCCTTCTCTGGACACGCTCCAACACCTCAATGTCCTTCTTGTAGTGAGGTGCCCAAAACTGAACACAGTACTCGAGGTGAGGCCTCACCAGTGCCGAGTACAGGGGGATGATCACTTCCCTAGTCCGGCTCACCACACTATTCCTGATGCAGGCCAGGATGGTGTTGGCCTTCTTGGCCACCTGGGCACACTGCTGGCTCATACTCAGCCGGTTGTCCACCAACACCCCCAGGTCCTTTTCCGCTGGGCAGCTTTCGAGCCACTCTGCCCCCAGTCTGTAGCGCTGCATGGGGTTGTTGTGACCCAAGTGCAGGACCCGACACTTGGCCTTGTTGAACCTCATACCATTGGCCTCAGCCCATCTGCCCAGCCTGTCCAGATCCCTCTGCAGAGCCAATCTACCCTCAAGCAGATCAACACGCCCTCCCAGTTTAGTGTCGTCTGCGAACTTGCTGAGGGTGCATTCGATCCCCTCATCCAGATCATTGATAAAGATATTAAAGAGAACCGGCCCCAGCACTGATCCCTGGGGGACACCACTTGTGACTGGAGTCACAAGTTGGACTGGAGTTGTGGTCTGAAGGAAGAACTTCTTTGTGAATAAAACAAGTGCAACCCATCAGTCTAAAGGGGAAAATATGTCTCAGGCCAGATATAGATGAATAAAAATAAAAGTTCCAAAAATAATTACATACAGAAATACACATAACTAGGCAGCCTTCTGCTAGCATAGAACAAGCTAAAATTAAACCACATTTGTCTAGCTGAAATTGAATTATACCTTCCCTCCCCAAATCAGCCTAGTTAACATGGCCAGCTACAGTGTCATTCCTGGCTACAGAAAAAGCCTCCAGCGGAAGAGTGAACTGGGACCTGTCCCCAGCAGTTCAGGTTCAGATGTAAAGCATATTGTCATCTCATCCTTGGAAGGGTTCACAAGAAATTATGACACAAGTCTAGATGCAGATGCAGCCTGCAAGTACCTTTTGATCAGGTGTGCTGTGGTTGTCAGGCATCTACTGTGGTTAACACAAAACCAGTTAGCAAAATTTAACTACTAATCTTAAACAGCCATTTGGAGCATTATGGTTTGTTTAGTCAAAGAAAAAGAGAATCCCTCAGTGAGTATGCAAGAGCAGGAAACACCGATGTGTGGCACATTTTATTAACAGATTTTTGAGTGTACCTTAAAAGCATTGCTTAATACTATTCTGTACACATACTTTGGTATCATCCTTAGTCTAACATTTCATAAGCAGATGGACTAGTAGTGCTCAAAATTATGTGCTGATTTCTGTAAACCAACTGCTTAAATGTTCAAGTTCAATTTAAGTATATTTATAAACACGAAGGGAAGAAAGCTTCCCTGGTGGAACCCAGGGCATGGCATTTTATCAGCTAAGTAAATCAGTGCATTGCCTACCTTGAATGAAATCATGAGCGATCTTCAGGCTTAGCACGTATGAAGCCGTTACTGGCACTCATTTGGCAAGATCTGCCTGGGCAATGCATCCAGAGCCCTGCACTTGTGAGTGATGCAGCCAGTCCAAACCTAGAGCACACTCCATCCACGCATGCATTCAAGGTCTGGAAGTTGCAAGAGTTACCATGAAAACACTGCTAGGATGCTGCTGAGGTTCTCCAAAGCCTAAAGCACATTCAATTCAGGTGCAGCCAAAGTTAGGGCAGAAAGTCCAGTTCCAGTCCTTCCTTTCATAGCATAAATACAACAAATGGTCTCTCAGCAGCAGAGGACTCTTAAGTACAGTGTTGCACATCACGCAAAGCATCTCCATAACGTCCTGTGATAGTGCCTACCACAGCAGGGTCACCAGTTATGAGACAGCCACTTCTACACAGAAATCACCTACATCACCACCAGAAAAAGAAGCAATTGATTTTTAACCACTCATGAGAAACATAACCATTTCACAGAATCACAGAATCACAGAATAGTCAGGGTTGGAAGGGACCTCTGGAGATCATCTAGTCCAACCCCCCTGCCAGAGCAGGGTCACCTACAACAGGTTGCACAGGACAGCCTCCAGGCGGGTTTTGAATGTCTCCAGAGTGGGAGACTCCACAACCTCTCTGGACAGCCTGTTCCAGTGCTCCACTACCCTCAAGGTAAAGAAGTTCCTCCTCATGTTAAGATGGAACTTCCTATGTTCAAGCTTGTGCCCATTACCCCTCGTCCTATCAATGGGCACCACTGAAAAGACTGCTCCCATCCCCCTGGCATCCTCCCTTTAAGTATCTATAAGCGTTAATAAGATCCCCCCTCAATCATCTTTTCTCTAGACTAAAGAGACCCAAGTCTCTAAGCCTTTCCTCATATGAGAGATGTTCTAATCCCCTAATCATCTTCGTAGCCCTTTGCTGGACCCTCTCCAGCAGATCCCTGTCTTTCTTGAACTGGGGAGCCCAGAACTGGACGCAGTACTCCAGATGCGGCCTCACCAGGGCAGAGTAGAGGGGGAGGATGACCTCCCTCGACCTGCTGGCCACACTCTTCTTGATGCACCCCAGGATGCCATT
>VUYV01000168.1:826249-1010403 GCA_008711295.1 Anarhynchus alexandrinus
GGGGTGTGGTCTGACTAGGCCTCAGCGAGTCCTCCAACCTGGGAGGATTATCATCCTCACTGTTGTTCTGTTCCCCCTGCAGAACAGTGTATCTATTGTGCAGTGGGACTTGGGAAGGTGTGGGAGTTGTTGGGCAGATGTGCTTGCGGCACCTGCTGCGTCAGGCAGGAACATCTTACCATTGCCCCTTGTCCTCCAAGCCACCCTGTTCAGCTGATCGGGGAGAGGAGTGGGAGCTCGCCACAGCAGGGGCTTTGTCTGCCTGCTGGGTTTCTATCATGGGAGACAGGGTGTGACTCCAGGCATCTATCTCCCTCTCGCATTCCCTGATGACCCTCAACCTACTTACCTGCTCCCTGAGCTCCATCACTAAGCGCAGGAGCTCCTCTACCTGGGCACACCTGCCACAGCCATGCTCACTGCCGCCATCTGACACTGGCATGAAAGCAGGGCACACCCTGCAGCCCGACGCCTGGGTGGCAACATGTTCACACAAAAGCTCTGTCTGTGAGGCAGCATCAGAGCTGGTGTGTGCACAGTTCTTTGGGGCCATGGTTCTCTGCCGGGTAGATACCATGGCTTACCTGACCGAGATGGTAGAGATGCAGCGCCCTTCCAAGCAACCTGGCAGGCCCAGTTGGCCCGGTCAGTCCACCCACTCAGGTCGTGGCAGTGGATGTTAAAGTATTCTGCCTACCTCACAACACAGAGCAGACATACCCTGTTCTGGTCTGGATCCAATTCATAAGTAAGTTTTGCTGATGTCCTGCCATATGGACACACAGGTGGCTTTGCCTACCTCATGAAGTTTACAACACGTGTTCCGATACAGCACATTTCCAGAGAGAAAGGTAGGGAGGTAAAATCCCACTGAAAAAATTAAAATGGACAGAAAAAACATCAAAACAACTTGCCTGAGCAGAGTTACTTTAGTTAAAAGGTATCAAGGCCATGCTATTAGCTATAGCTCATTGCTACAGCATGAAAGGACATTGTTTTGCCATCAGCTTCCTGTTCCTGCCAGTGTTTGCTTGAATGACCTTGGTCAAGTCACTTACTACCCATTCACAATCTTCTTATCTTTAAATTAAGCATATAGGCCTTCTCCCATATCCACCGGACTTATTGATATGGATGCCGTTTTCTTAGAGAAATAGGTACCTCTGATCATGCTAGCTAAAAGTCCTAGATTTTACCCAGCTTTGCTAATCTCAAACATAATTTTTAATGATGCATCAGCAGTTAAGACCAAAAAATACCATAGGTCTCTTCACCACTCATCCCCCAGTAATAAAATTAAGTGCTCAGCTTAGTTGAAATACAAGATTAAGAAAAAGGAACTACTCCAAGTTTAAGTTTTGCTTAGACAGACCAAGCGAAAGAAGGAGCTTTGGGTGGCTTAGGAAAGAATCCCAAAATCTAAAATGATACCTGAGAAAATCTAAGATAAATTACATGGTTTCCATTTATATCTCTCTCAGTGAAAAAAAAAAGTATCTCTGTAGAGGAAAAGAGAATGCATTTCTTTCTCCTCAATTCTTGGCTGGATTAAAGGGGCATACAGGGCAGCGAAGCAGGGAGAGCAGTCTGGCTCTATAGTCTGGCGAGTAGTTTCCATACAGTTCGGCAAGTAGTTTCCATACAGTCTTCACAGTCTGCAGATCCCAGAGACACTCCACCACATTTATGAAGATGTGGGGTGCCTACTTGACTATTAGTGGCCTTGGACAAATGCTACCCATTTCCTACCTTCAAACCCATCTCTCTCTCCCTCCCCGTTCTGGGGCCTGCAAGGGAGCACGTCTGCTCATTCACAGCTATAGTCCTTTGAAGTGCCATTGATATTCAAACCTTGTGGAGCCTTCTGAATCGTAATGGCACCCTCAAACGCAACTCAGGCCATACTACAAATAAACTTGCTCTGGTGAACCTGCTAGCCGCTTCAGTGTGCTAACGTCAGCCTACCTCTGAGAAAAGGGCTTTGCAGCATAAGCATTGCAAAGGAAAATAAAATCCTCAGCATGGAGCCCCGGAGAAGAAAAACAGTGAGATATTTAAACCTAACCATTTCTTTTTAAATACTTGGGTGTTCTTTACAGAGGGAATTTCCCCCTCCCCCGCTCCCCACCAGAAGAGTCCAAAGTGTTACTCACTTTATTTACAGAGCTTTGATGTGAGCCTCCAAATTTTTAGTTCAGCTTTTAGGAATGTGAGGGTCAACTGATTTTCTTTCTGGGGAAATTAGGCTGAATTTCAATCCACCATTTATTCCAAACAAGGAAATACATGGAGGAATCCCACTTTAATTCACAACAGTGTTTAAAATCTCCACCATCACAGAGTTTAGGTGTCCTACACCAACACACATAAATTCACTGATCATTTTTACATGCAGAACATATTCAGCCACTGCAAATGAGCAGCATCACAAGATCCATTTGTGCTCAAGGGTCCAAAAGAAAATGACATCCCTCCTGGACAGAAGTTGGAATCATCACTTTCTAGTCGGAAAAAGATACCTGTGCAAAAATAGCAAGCCAAGGAGTCCGTGAAAAAAGTCAAGCTCAACTTTTAAGTTGTGCCCTCAGAGGCAAATGCCTTCTGCCAAGAGGCCGTTGCTGGAACCATGTTGATCTGAGCAGGTTTTCCACCCACAGGTAGGGCTGCTTCTATGATGGATTCCCCCCCTTCAGGTAACAGTAATTGCTTTGAACTGCATCAAGTACATGCTCATAGCCCCTGGCATTTCCATTTATTTGTTTTTATTTACTGACTTCATTGGCTGGTGCCCGAGCCATTTTTTCCCTGTGGCTGTAGCAGCCTCTCAAGTATGACATCTTTCAGTGAGAGAACAATTTTAATGGCATATTGAGTGCTCATTTGTAAAAGCAATCTTAGTCTCATTAAAACTTTCAGCAGTCATATCATCCAGAAAGCTCATAGCAATCATGACAACAAATTGTCTAATGGGAATAGCAAGAGGATCCCACATACCTGAGCTGGGTGGATTCTGGCTAAGTTCAGTCAGGGACAAACACAAAAGCCTCTGGTATCTATTGGGATTTGAAAGAACAAATGTCTCTAACCTTAGAGTGTGATGAACCATTAAAATACAGCTACAAATCTAGGAGCTGACTCTGCAGGACGTTCCTGACTTCAAATCTTTCTTTCTGTTGGAAAGTATTGGAAATGGTCAAACACAACAGGCTTTGTAAGACACATCCACATAGCATGGTGGAGCTCTGCCTATAACCATTTCATATTCCCTAATACCTCCTCTAAGAGCTCATGCCTGCAGAAGCGTCCCACACACAGCACAGTGCCAAACTCCTCTCCCTCCCAAAACCTGGAAGGGAAAGGGAACTGGTGGAGATCATGCCCTCATATGCCAAGGTCTTACATGAAGCACATTCATCTATAGAACGTCTGTATTTCTCTAGCTGACCACAGACAAATACACACACAGCAATCCTTTGTGTTGTAAGCACATTTTTAACATGTATAAATCTAAGGTCAAATATTCTTGAACTGCAAAAGAAAAAACTATTCCTTTCTCTGCTATCTCATCTTCAGCAAGCATCGCCTTGAAGATGAGGTGGCTTGGGCTTTATCAGCAACAAAACCAGTTACGCAAAGAGTTCATTCCTGCACCTTCCTCCCAATTCTCAGTCCATTTCCAATCAAACAGCACTGAAATCAGTAATCAGATTAGTGCCCGCCCTGTGCTTTGAATGGGACATGCACTGAGCAGGTCATTAAGAGATGCACTATAACCAACAGAATCCCATGTACCTTACAAGCAGCTTACTACATTAAACTAATCTCACCTCAGATATTTAGGTTACCTTTGTATAATAAAAGAGCAATCAGGTACATCAAACAGGGGCAAAGCAGTTCTTACCTATAGCATCAGAGCATTTTCCTACTTAACTCACTCAACAGAAAAACAATATCCACTTCAAGCTGTGAAAGAGACATCAAGCTGGTCCCTGCCCCAGCAAACATGTGCTCTAGCAGCATTAAAATAATCAAATAATACAGTTTTAACTATGATTTGGTTTCAGCGCATTTGGTATCCCACTGGTTAAGACTGAAGCTGCAACAACATGAGCCAACATTTTCAGATGTCTTTATCTATACTTAGTTAAGTATGTAAGTGAGCTCACTCAAAGGGCTCGAGGTCACTCTGCATTTGTTCTAGATACACAGTAAAATGCATTCAGATGCTTGGCTTAACAAAGGCAACAGCTAAGATGCATAACTCTTACATTCTCTTCTACTTACTTGGGAGACAAGAAAAAACAGAATTCCTTAAACTTAAATATGGATAACTTTCTGGTTTTAGAATTTCCAACTTCTATGCACTTTTTGCACTTCATGTCTATAAAGTGCAATACTTTATGTTTGAGAAATACTTGATAATTACATAGTTTCTAAAACATGTACATTTTACAGATAGGAAATTCTTCCACGTAACATTACTATGAATCACTGACAGGTGTAGAAAATTAAGCTAATTACAATGCTTGTATATTTATACAGAAGGTACAGTGTCACGTTAAAACTGTTTACCGCGCTAATCCATGCTACGCTATTAGAGTGTGTGTATATAGAATTATATATATGTAAAATAATACACATGCACACACACTTACCATACATGTTTCTAGCATTACAAATAGTTATCCATCTCATACCTGCTCCCCAAGAAAGGATTTCAAGGCCTTGAAACCTGCAAAACCCTTTCTGTGTACTTTCTAAGTCAGGGAATGTGTTGTACATTCACCAAGTTTTCCTGTGAAGCAGAGTAGAGAGTAATCGGTTATGCTCTTTACTGTAGCGTGGAGCATATAGAAATACAAGGTTTATACAAAGAAGAAAGCAGTTCACATGCTTTAAAGTACATCCATATTTTCTCTCCTTATGCCTAATAGGAAGTGTTACCTCCTGTAACAGACCATGAGATCTTTTAGAGTCAGGATAGTACTTAGAACAAGAAAACCCCAACCATCTTTTGGCTTTGGATGCAGTTATCATACAAGCCTTCAATTAAAAGAGATCCTAACCTCATACACGGTCTTTTCCAACTGCCAGAGAAACCTGTAGTACTTGATCTTCCCATGCTTAGATACACTTCCAAATTCTTAGCTAAAATATTAGAGTTGATTCAAAAGCTCAATTATTCTATTCAAGCTCTAAGGATAGTTTTCTTCAATTCCTTTGAAGCTAGTAGATGCGAATATTTTTGCGTAACTTTAATAGTGACCTATAGGTTCTGCCAGCTTTTGGACAGGATTTTATAACAGCCAAAAAGGCTCAACATCATTTTCCCTTGTACAGCTTAAAGTGTGTAGGAACTAATGATAAATGATAAAGCAAACTTAAAATAAATTCTTCTGGTAAACATTTAATCTATGACAAGGGCTGGGCAAATAATTAACATGACTTTGTTTATGAAAGAAGTTTCTGTAAAAATTAGAAAGATGTTAAAAAAGGAATCTTATTTGTTCTCTCGAGAAACACACAGTAAATTGGACAATCTACACAAGATAAGATAACGAAAAAAACAAGTGCATTCTTCAGAAGCACCAAAATTCTTAGAGGGTGACAAAAGGCACAGAGCTTTTCTGAAGGCACCTTACAGCAGGAAGAGACCTTTTTATGGTAGATCATTTTCAGGGACATCCTCCTGGACATATTTCTTAATATAGGAGTTTTGCCGTGGACACCAATAGAACCAGGATAATGTCCCTAAAAATCCCTTTCAAATTAAGTTTCAGTTAAGAGAACAGACTATACTACCACCTGTTGTGTTTGCTTGCAAACAACCAAAAACCCAAACAGACGCTCCAAGGAACAGCAAGCACAGCTCCAGTTAGACATAAGTGCGTGTCTAATTATTTCCTCTTAATGTGCTTTACAGGACACACTAGTAAGCTTCACAGTTTCAAAGAAGTCACACTGATGTCATTTCCTACTTATTTTCATTTTCATGTTGCCACTAATCCAGTAAAAGCATTTGAGGCCCTGATCACACAGAGATTTAAGCACATGCTTAACTTGAAGCACTCAAACTTTCTCACTGACTTCTGCCGAATTATGCTCAATGATGTAAGTATGTTAGTTGGCTGTTTCACAGGAAAGCAATAAAGATAAATTAATTAGTATTTGTCTGCAGCAGTGACGGTTGCCACAAAGAACAACATCGGGAAATTATTAAATGCATATTTATTGCAGAGTTTACATAACCCCTGGCATTGAGCCATCACTACAGGAAGAAATATTGTGGAGTTGTTTCACACTTTGTGCATGGTGCATGCTGTGCACCGTTCATGCTGTGCACTGAAGCTGGTAGTATCGGAAAGAAAAAACATGCTTTTATATAATTGAAACCCATAACAAAATGTGCGTACACAGATACACACACACATTCACAGAGTATGTGTTTTAGAAGGCTAGGTTACCTTAAACATTGTATTTCTCAACTTCCGCGAGATTGACTTTGAACCTTGGAATATTGCTTTGATTAAAAGACTTTGGGGTTTGCTTGTTTTTCCTTCCCTCCTCTGCTGTCTAATAGGTTATACATCTACCACTGTAAAGCTAGTGTATTTGCAGTAAACCATGTGCAGTTACCTAAGTCTTCAACCTTGCTTCAGCATTAAATCATCCAGAAAAGCAATTTATTGCTTCATATATTCCAACACCATGAACAATATCCATTAAATCTCCATCTCCTATAGTGACCACATCGCTTTATGCTTGGATTGCAGTCTCATATTGCAGCCTCTCCAAGACAGTGGATTACCCTCTCCCTGCCAGAGTGAGTCTCATTACAGCATCCTGTGGCACCCAGATTCCCAAGACGTGCTATGTATTTCCATCTGTGAAAAAACAGTCCCTAGTTTAAGTATTCCTCCATCACAAGGTGTAAACATTGAGCCCAAGTCAGTACTTGTTCTGGGAACAGAGGAACTGCCAAATTGTTCCTTCAAGAATGACAGCATAACCATCTCAGAAGTTGCAATAACATCTCGGTGCTAAATCCCATATGGAACATGAATTGAAAGTCTCATAAATGTACCACGTAAAATCAATTACAATGTCAGAAGCATTTAGCTTGTTTTTTTTCCCTGAGCCTGTACATCTTGTTGAAATAAGAGCCTTTCAGTCCACTTTTAGCCAAATCTGAGTCTAATGGATATTGCTTTTTAAGACACTAAAATCACTTTTATTTCTTTCTTTGACCATGTAGAGCAGGCTTTCATTAATGTACTGTGATTATTTTTTAGACTTTCTTCTTCCACAACCATTGGGAACACCAATTCAGCAATTCCAGCCTTTGGTGTCTAAAGCACAGAGAGGATTTACAATAAGAAATTACTATTACATGCTCAGTGAGATAATTTTTGGCCAGTGGTTAGAAAAATCTATCAAGTGATCCACTACCAGTGGCTTAAAAAGGTTAGCGAAACTAGTTTCTATTTCTGCAGTGGCTTCCACGAGATTTATTGCACCTTTTTACCTAAAAGTCTGACACTCCAATGCAGACAGGCCAGCGAAACTCTAGGAAAAAAGCCATCATGCAACAGGTATTATGGGGACATTTCTTCATGGGCAAATGCAGCAGGCTGAGAGTCAAGGCGTCCCACCCTCCCAAAAAGATGTCATAAATTTCAGCTTAGGTGACTACCATGTTGGGTGTTTCAGGCAGCTTTTTCAACCTTGGAGGTTTGGGCAACCTGCCAGTAATGAAGATGTATTAATGCTTAATGCAGCTTAATGTAATAGGTGTCATGTTCATAATTTACAGAAGCTCTTTCTAAAGCATTAAATTCATTTATACTCCTTAAAAGCTACTCAATCCTCAGGGCTAAGTTAGTTTGGTTGGTGGGAGAGGGCTCTTTTTTAGGATCAAATGATATATAAATTGTTAACATATCCAAACTCATCCATTAGTGCGTGTGAAAGCAATAAATGTGCCAAAGTAGCAATAACATGATCGAGGAAAGTCATTGTGGTCATTAGGGCTGAAAGGGTTTCATTTATGGCCCCAAAGAGAATGAAGGCTATAAAATAAACCTTGGGAGCCCCGGTGACCTGAAGGTTTGCCTTATTATGTTAAAATAAAAAAAAACCAACACATTTTTTTGTTTCATAAACAGCTAGGTATTGTACCATCAGTTTCACTGCCACTTCTGTCACCATACTCTCCCTCTGTGGTGTGTGTCAGTTTTAGAAATGAACAAAGGGCACAAGCAATACAAGAGAGTGGGGCATCCAAATGCAACACTGATCACCTGCACCTTTCCACAGGAACTCGGAGACACCCTAAAAGGTTTTGAGTCACCTCTAGGGCCACACAAGATTGGCAGTTTGAGACTTGGTAAGCTCTGGGATGCACTGATTTGACAGCGGAGCTCTTGCTGGTGTAAGGAAAGGTTTGTGCTGCTTCCAGACAACACATTTCTGTCTCAGGGCCATCTCCAAGAGTTTTCATACCTCAGAGCCTGGCTTCCTCAAAGGCACGCAACGCTGGCTACAACAGGCACGTAGCACCTAAGAGCACAGAGGAGCATGGGGCAAGGCCTCTTCCTTTTGTGTGTCAGTAACGCAAGGCAGGCCCTGACAGTGGAGACATCTATGTGCTGCTAACCATGATCCAGACTCAATAGTTATCAAAACAGACTAAATCTTTCCTTGATGACAGCTGAAGCTTAGTCCAATTTTAAACCAGTGACAAAACGCCTCTGGGAACCCAGGATTTGACATTTTAGATCACTAAAGAGCTGTCAAATCCATACTTGCAACAGTATAGTTACAGTCCCCCTAGTGTCCAAAGTCTCAGCAACTGACCACATCCTAAATTACAGTGCTATCTTTGTACTGATGCAACTGTAGGTCATGTTGTAGAACTTAGCATTGCAAATTCTAAGCTCCACATGGTTTTATCTTTTTCCTTTTTGTTTCCGAAATGTTTTCAAAAGCCAACTCCCAAACTCTGCTCCTGCTAGTCCAGAGATGTCCAGCTGGGGTCAGACAAGTCGATCTGTAGCCCTGCTGAGAGCAGAGTTTGACCAGAGGGACACATGTTAAGAGAAGGACTCCACAGAAGACTCTACTACCTGCTCGTTGTCCACCTTGTCCTCAAGGAAGAGCAAGAAGAGGGTGATCACCAGACAACGAGGACCTGGTCAAAGACCACACCAGATTCCCAGTAGCAGAGCACTGGCCTTCCTCTTTCGTTGTTTGCCTGGTTTTTAATCAGTGTTTCCCACCACAACCGAGAGCTGCCTGCAGCAATGTCAGGAATCTGCATCAACCCTTTCACCAGGCTAAATCTCTCAGTAAACGGGTGCCCGTACATGTGTCACGGGTACACTACAGAGGCGAAGCTGTGCCTCCTCATGCACCACTACGAGATCAGAGAGTGTGTCTAACAACCTGTAATTAAGTCATGTCATGTAGCCAGATTCGACTTGGAGAAAAATGCCTACAGTAATTGCATTTAGTTCATCTTGTAGCATGGTCCCCATCATAACTGCTAATTCAATTGTACGTTCATTCTGCCAGCTCATTGCCATTAAGCACACATTTAATTACTTCAATAAAGGATTAATATGCAGCACACAAAAGAAAGGACATCATGCCGTGCCAAAGCACACAGCTGCCCCACCATTTAGTGAGGAGATAAAGAAAGAATATCATTGGGCAGTATAATCCTGTTACAAATACATCATTATTAGATGAACATTCGGGACTTTTATTTTCATGCTTGTTATTCACCACTCAGCATCCATATCTTTCCTTGGCACCAGAAAGAGTCATAATGTGCAAGTGACAGCTTTGCCATTGTTGTCCCAGCGATGGCACTGCTGGCCCCCCTCCTCGCTCCCCCACAAGCTTGTAAGGTTGCTCTTATCTCGTCTCCAGGCGAGGGCTTACAGCAGCTACATTACAACATCCTGAGATAAGGGGCCCTGCTTGACATTATTTCTGTCTGTGCTGCAAACAACTGACAAGCATGGCAAGTATAAAAAAAGAGCGAGAGCAACAAAGGCGGCTGCCCCCACCCCGGCTCCCCGCTCCCCCCTCAGAAGACAGCTCATCAATTCTCCAGGATGTACACAATCATTATTGTAGGGGAAACAAAGACCAGTGTCAATTGTGCAGTGTTATAAAGCAGTCCCTCAAATTAAAACCATGTACCTAACTGCATCTGATGGCAGAAGCTATTTAGCAGTGATATTTTACGGAAAGGCAATGAAAAGCAATAACTGCTTTATTTAATGTATCTGTTCAATCCAGCTGCCTTGGATGGGCCTTAATAGAAGCTGTCGATCAATGTCAGTGCCTTTGAAATAACTGCAGCAGACTGCAATAAACATGAAGGAAAGATAACTAAAGCTACTGATCAGCCTCTTGTTACCTTCCTGCACCCAGAGATTTGTCATTTGTTTGTACTGCTTATAATAGCTGGGGGTGGGTGATTATCATGGGAGCACGGGGCGGCGTGAGTGCAAGGGGAGGAGTGAATCCAGTTGGAGAGAGGCACTGACCAAAAAAGTTCACCTGGGATACCATGATTTTGGGTGCTGCATCTCTATAAAGCACAGATCTGTTTTCCTGCCCTTTCAGTTCAGGACAGCTACTCCCTTATGCCTCTCTGGTCCACAGACGAACTCGAGAAACAAAGTGTGGGGGGCAACCCATCTCTCTTGCTTACCCACAACTACTTCGCATTAGCAGCACCCCAGCTCTTCTGACGTAGGGATCCCTTACAATAATTACCAGAAACACTTATTTACATATTCAAACAGATGCTCGAGGTGGTGACGTAGAAGCAGGTGGTATGCAAGCAGCTGCCTTTTATGGGATATACTTATCCGAGTCAAGCCAACCAGCCGCTTGTGAGAGAAGCGGCAGAGCCTGCTCGGCTTGGGAAAGCAATTCATAATCCACCCCTCCGCAGAAGCAAGCATCTTAACCTTGGCATTGTTCAGCAGCTACTCCTGCGGGAAGTTTGAGGCAGCCAAAAGCTCACAACCATTTGCACAAAGCAGCTTTCGCTGGCAACAGCAGGGAGCTGAGCAGGTCCCCTTCCTCCAAAAGCAGGCACAGCCCAAGCAAAAGTGAAGGCTCTAGCATGGCAAAGGTATACATGCTTCTCCCCAGCACTTCCAGTATGTGATTGCAACAGAAGGCAAAGAAAATATTTAGGAAGAGGTTAATACAAAAGCTCAATTTAGCAATGCAATGGAGACAACTATCGACTTTCAACTGATCTGGTCAACCCATTCACCTTGGGTTTGAATAACTCTTTAAACAAGTTTTGATTATCTAGTTTTCTCTGCAATATTTTAAAACTTCATGTTGGCAGTTTTCCGAGCAACAAAATTTGTGGTCATTTTAGCTCTAGCGCCTCAACAGGCTGATTGTTATTTGCTTTGCTTCGAGGAGGCCAGGGAGAGCTCAGAAGGGACCTGGAAAAATTCAGGAAAAAACCAAAAATATTCTTCCCACTTTTTGCAGTCCATCAATTTTACTCAAAGACTATTAGAATCTCCCGCAATATACTGAAATCTTGGTCCCTGGATTTTCTTCTGCAGGCCTCCAAGAAATGTCAGGTAGAAAATTTTGTGACCAGCATCCCAGTATTTCAGGTAAAACATTGCCAACTTATAAAAGAGTATCAGCAGAATCCAGGCTGCAATATTTGCACAACTGGACTAGGAGTTTTTCATTTTCTCTCGGGTATCCAAATACTATTAGGACAAAGTCTAAACTGAACTTCCATTAATTGCAGGTAAGGCTGTAAAGGTTTGCTTTGGGTCAGCATAGTGATAAAAATTCTCTTCAGGAGTTTTTCTTGGCAGTTTTGTGACTTTCTAGAGAACAGGTCTTTTCATCTCACCTTTTAATCACATGGCCCTCACCTATGCACGTGGATTCTGAGAGTGTAGGAAAATAGGATCAAATACATACTATCCCTTCTGCTTTATAGGCAGAGAAAGTAAACCAAGTAGTAAATGGACTCATGCATGCAGGAGCTGCAGCAAAAGCAGACAACGCCTGAGTGTCAGAACCGATACACCCAGCCCAGAAGTTGCCCATGGGTCCCCAACGATGCAGCGGCACTCACTGACCTGGCATCCAGCTACACACTCCAGAGCATTTAGTTGCTACCATCACTTAGAGCGCAGCCTTTCATGCATGGATAGATCACCTCCTGCTACTGGAAATGGCACCTGAAACTCTTTGGACACAGAGCAGCAAATCCACACAAGTCCACTGCACAACACGGCTGTGAGAAGAAGGGAGAAGGCAGGAAGGACAATGTTCTGCTGACAGCTTAAGAGAAAACATATGTTTAAATGTCTCTTAATTTGGTTATTGCATCCGTGAGATGCCCTTGCTATCTCCCTCTCAACAGGGTGCCCTTTCCTTTCAGCTCAGTGATGTTACTTTCCAATCCATATTTTTTCATAACATATGCTTCATTCATAATATGGCACTTCACAGCTTTTAAAAGAATATTTTTTCTTGCTCTTGGCTCTACATATGTGAAAAAGAAATAAATGTTCACTGAGAAGATAGATGTAGACTCATATCTATCTTAGTTGTCTAGATGAAAGCCTGCTCTGAGTTTGAGCAGCAAGCCGTGCAATTAATACCTCTGCTCTTTTTCAATGCAAATACCTCCTTCTCTGAGAAAACCAGAAGGGCCATTAGACTAGACATGTCATTACAATTAGCATGAGTTAGATATTAATGTACAAACTCAAGCCATTTCATAGCTCAATGTCTACAACCCAAATTTCCAAAACATTATATCATGAAGAAAGTGCAAAAAAACCCATGACTTGTGGCATAATTGAATGCCCTGAACAAATGCTCGGTGTTCAAATACTATTGTTTTAAGCAGAAAGTGTGTGACCCCAGCATTTACTTTTAAGGTGCAGGGATCACACTGGCATTGCTGCCTTTGCAAGGGCCCCTGCAGCACGTAGAAGGTTAACAGGGCTACTCAAATGGCAAACTTCAGTCCAAACCGTGCCCCAGACTTGTACTAGCTGGACCTCCCCAGGCCCCAAGGGACACAATGCCTCCTGCATTCCCAAGGCACAGCCCAAAGCTCTTGATGTTGCCTGCTCCTTTTAGTGTGGGTACATGGGCTGACTGCGGGAAGAGGGCCTGCAAGATCTCCAGTGAGCAGACCACAGTCCACATCACCAAAAGCCTCAGTGAATTACGGCAGACCTCTCATGACAGCTACCTGGCAGACTTTGCTCAGTTAAGCCTTCTCTGAGCAGCCTAGTGTATAAATAGCACATACGCTGGGACTGTAAGAACAGCCTTATTGAACCCAATCCAGACCTGTCTAGCCCAGGATCCTATGTCCACAATAGTCCATAGGAGATGTCTGGGAATAGCATGAAGAAAATGAAAAGTATAAGCATACTGGGGCTTCTCCCCGGAATAGTCTCTCAGCTTCTGGTAGTATTTGGATTAGTCATTTCTTGGACCAGGAGTGGTTACTCTGTATTTAATAGGACAGACTACCAGGGAGTGAGGTTTAGATGCTTCAAGTAAACATCTTACACAAGCACTTACTGGAAGTCATTTGCCAACCAACAATTTTCATAACCCTTATGACCTAGCATTTAGAAAATTAGTTACCATTATTGTGGTATATAGGAAAGAACTCTTGAGAAGCAGGCTTTTCTCCCTGGGATCAGAAATCAGTGGGGTTTATCCCATTTTGGCCATTCAAAAGCCTGTACACACACATCAGTAACAATTTATTTAAATTATATCAATCCCTTCCACTAACTGTTTTCTGTTGGATAGCCTCAGCAGTTTAGAGATATGATGCTTGTCATTCACACTCATTCTATGTATTGGATGAAGCTAAGACAATCTCTATAACTACTTTTAAACTGGTGTTTGCAGACAATTGCCTTGCTCACTAAGACCTGCATTGAGGCGGTGGGTGTCAGCTGCTTGAATATATGCTGATATCAAAGTGGGAAGAGAGCAAAGAACAGTGGAAGAAAGTGATGGCTTCCCATATTTTGCCAGCACAAAGGAGCCTCGAGCACCCAGCAGGAGTGCACAGCATGCCCTCATGCTGCACAGAGCATGCCCCGTTTCCGAAATCTCCGTTACTTCTATCCCACTCGCCGTCTGAAAGGAGCGTGACAAATTGCAGCTCATCTTCCTAAACCTGCAGTCTGCATATCTTCCTCATCAGGATGCACAAATATCAAACAATTAAATCCCAATACAGACCACACCCTGCAATTAAGCTAGTAACCCCAAACACTGTCAAGTTGCAAAGCCAGGGCTCAGAAACACTGGCTCCTGCCAGCAAGAGGAGCCCCGTGTACCCACTGCGGTAATACTCCCGACAGTTCCAGGCACTTAAGTGTTTAACACAAGGGATCCAGTCTTTGCTCTACACTCAGAGGTAATCACTGTTATCAGCCTGAAGGAAAATGGAAGTTGCTCAGATTAAGAAAAAAACAAACTGTTACAAATAAATAGTGTGGAAAATACTGCAGGAAAACTACTTTGAGCCTAATTTTTACCTCCCACCCAGGGGCCAGACAGCTACTGGCCAGCTGCATACAGCAATCGTGCCTACAGAGTCAGTCCGCGGCGAGTTGGCTACATGACTACGAGGGCTAACTGTGGGCTGGCTCGTAGTGTTTAAAATCCCTAGGCCATTAGCAGAAAAACGGGCACAGCCGCCATACACTGTCCCATCCTCTCCTGCTGCTGGGCTGCCTACCGTGCTCCCACTTCAGTCCTCATGCTGGAGAAATTAAAAGGGCAGGAAGTATGCAATTTAACACAGCAGCAAACACATTTTCAAGGCACCATGGCTCTTAGGCCTGGGAGGACAACTAAGGTTTGCAAAGTAGTTAACAAAGAAAAAGGCCCCAGGAAAGACACAATAGCAGCAGGTGGGTTTTGAGGCAAGATGCAAGAAGCAATTCCTGTAGCTAAATTAAGGGATGGGTGTATTTAAAGCTTAGAAATGGAGCAGGTTGCAGTGAGAGACATTTAAACAGCTTCAGCTCTTCACGACATTGACATTCTTATTCTTCCCTCCCCTTTTCATTTCAACTTTGCACTTGTTCACTTTCAAACAAAGAGCAAGAGAGACAGCAACATTGACATAGTTTTGCTTTAGCCTTTTAAGTAAAAAAAAAAAAAAAAAAAGTAAGCTACTAACTTGTGAGTTTACCTTAGTTGCCTGCAACTTCCATCCTGAATTGGCAATTGCTAGAATGCAAAACTAAGGTATTTATTTTCCATCTCAGACCCTCCATCATCAACAACCACCCTCCTTTGGAGTCCATCACTCAAATCTTGTCACCTAGTGATCTTCTGATCCATCCCTTTCCCATTTTTGCAACATTTATACCTCTACTTCCTCTCCTTAAAATTCAAAGTTATTATTTATCCTCTTATCTCCCACAGCCTCTTATTTTGGTCACCCTACTCACTGAAAAGTATCAACTATCCAAACGACCTCCCACATTTGCCACAACATTGCATGAAAACTTGATTTCCCACTGAAATTTTGCTCCTCCCCGCTCTTTTTGTGCAGCTCCATGAATGGTACCATCAGCCTCAGCAGCTGATATAGTTCAGAGCAATACCCCTTAACCACCATGACAGGGCCAAGTCCTAACATCATGACTTCTCTCTTGCCACTACAGTTTTATACCCTAGGTGTTGGTTTCCTGGACAAAATATTGTTTTCACGTTTCTATTTGTCAAGAGCCCCATAGTTTGAAGGTACTACTAGTGGTAGAAGTCACAATATTTTGAGAGCCAGAATTGCCATCCACCATCACTTGCTTAAGCACCTGAGTGCATACATTAAAAGTCAGATTTCAGCCATAGCAGTCATTTCAAGGTAACCTTTGTTTTGGACAGCACTACAGTGGGCCTTGCTGCAAGTTTGTGTGTGTGTGTGTTTGGGGTTTTTTTTACATCAGCAAGAAAAATACTTGGGAAGCAACTTTAAGCAGAATGAAGATAATGTTTTTTCTGGGTACAACTGCTGAGGCAGTCACAGCACCCCCAGCCTCTCTGAAAACACTGCAGGCCATTCCTACCATATCACACAATGACTTCGTAATGTAGACTAATGTCCACTGGAGATTAGCCTGAGCTCGCTAACCTCATTCCACTTGTGACCCAAACCTGAATTGATCCTACTGTCTCAAGGGGTGAAAGGCTAGCATACTGCATTAACCCAAAGAAATGGAGATATTTTTCCCATCACCTTCTGCTTGCTCAAGTTTCTCCGATTAACATGCAGCCTCTGTTCCTCATGTTGGCCAAGGCATCACATAAATCGGTTTTGCTCTCCTCTTTTTCAGAGATTGATAGTTCAGACTTTGCCATGTTCCCCAGGATTATGATGCTTTCCTCCACCCCTTTGAGTGCTGCAGGCTCACAACTGGAAAACAAGATCTTTCTGTTCAGTCTGTCCAAAAAGTGTACAGCACTACCAATGCATAATACCTCAGACCACCTTTTAATTTTAAACAAGGAGCCAAAATACAGCAATGAAGTATTGCAAGAAGTGTTTCTACACCACATATAGAGCAGAATATGCGTGCCCATGGAGGAACAGAGTTCCTCTGCGTCCTGTACCGATGCTACTTCCATGTGCATTTCCCTCCCTTTTAGGGGCCAGACTGTAAAGTCACAAATGCCTTCCACTTAATGGGGTTCTTTCATTAAGCAAGCCAGTGTGTGATCTAGCTTTTAGATAACAAGGTCCTGTAAAGAAAAACCTAGCTAACATTGTTACAAAAAGGTCCGAAGCAAAACCATTTCTTCATTGCAGTGGACAAGCAGAAGAAAAAGTGAACTCATTACCACAAGAAGTTATGCGCTATTTAATACGTGGAAAACATGAACTCTGACAGTAGCTACTACATATACACACACTATCAACAGCTAATATACAAAAGGCACTGACACTGCTTCGTAAGACCAAAAATAAACACCTGGCTATTCAAGATAAGTCAGGGATAAACACAGTAAAGCTATGCAACACTCACATCTCTAGCTCTACGCAAGCAGTAACACAGCTTTTTTCATCACATCACAGAAGAGGGAGCAAACAACTTGTAGGGAATCTGGATATGTAGGGAACCTTTTCTTTATTTCCTTCTCCTTTTTGCCAGCCATCTTTGCGTACAAAAGGAGCCAAAGCAAACAGGTTCCAAGATTGTCCCATATCGGATCAAGCCATTGGAAGAGTCAGAAAACACATGCATCTTTCAATCTCCCTGTATTACTTTAATAATAACTACTCTTTAACTCAGGGGTTTACAAAGTTACTTGTAGGGTGGCCCGCACCAATAGAGCACCTAAATCCATACAGCTTGTGAGATATTCTAAGACTGTGTCGAGCAACCCTGCTGGTTTTTGGCGTAAAACTAGTCATCTCTGTCAGCCTGCGAGTAAGGAAACAAAGATGACCACTTGCTGAACTAGACGACAAGTATTAGATTTGCTATACACAATCACATCCGCTTTCTACAGCAGGCTAGGCTTTGGGGCATTTATCCCATGGAGGGCTAGAAAAGAAATACTGCACAGCACACCGATAGACAGGAGTCCCGGGCCAACTTTGCACATCTGCTACTCTGTGTATACAGCTTAGCTAAGTCTTCCTTATGGAAGAGGATATATCCCTGCAATTTCATTTCCATTGCACTCTGCTTTCTCCTCCCAGAACTTTCACATCCCCAAGATTACTCTGTGCAAGAGTCTTTGCATTTAGACTTAACTGTCCATGTATTAAAGCAAAGCCAACAAATCACTGATATTAGACAAGGAATGATAATATAAATTTACCAGTACCTCTGGAGATGTAAGTAGAGTAGTCCCAAGGGGTGAACTAAGAATAGCATCAAAGAGCTTGGCTAGGGTTATTGTCTTTAATGGACAAAATTGAATTGACCGCATACTGTCTATAGTTAATGGCAAAAGTAAATTTACAGCAAATGACACCACGGTATGGTCAAAAATTGGTGCGATCAGCTACTGACAAGTCAATGACAGGCTGACCACAGGACACCACTAATGCAAAGACAAGCATTTAGAGAGTTCTGAAGCTGCAGGACAGCAACACCACAGCCAATCCCTCTTCAGGGACCACAGCAATATCCAAAGCTGCGTACTTAGCAAGTTTTGTGTATTTTGCTGGAAAATTACTTATAGAACAAGACACTGCCTTTCAAAAAAAATATTAATTAGAGCTCTCAATTTTATTTTTATTGCATTTTACTAAGCTGCCTGTTTGGAAACATTTTTGTTTTGCTTTATTGGAGAGCTACACAAACACATCAAAAAACTACACAAGTTTCTGTTCCTTCATTTGAAAACAGTGTATGTTCATATGTAATTCAGATCAGCTGCAAACAGCAACACCCCAGTTATGTTCAAGTTGCTCAGTGAGGTTGATCCAGAGTTTTGAACTCTAAGGGACACATTAAACTAATTGTTAACACTCACTAAAGGGCTGTATGTGAAATATGTGGTCTAAGTGGTGCAAGAAGGCAGGGTTATCCTATTTGAAGTAAAAAAAACCTCTTATGCTGACCGTCTCTGAAAGGCGCAATGGGTCATCACCCCTAAGCCTCTCTGTGAAAATACAGTGAACCTAAATTCAGTGACTCATGCACTCGCATCAGTTTTCTATTGTTTCCACAGCATTAAGGGTTCAAAAATCTTTCTCAAAGCCTGTTAAAATTCTTTCTTTCTACTGAAGCGAGTACCACTCTATGGAGTGGCGTTCTCTGCCACTACAACCTCGCTGGTGGAAAAGTACGAGAGCACACCACATAAGAAATGAGGCTGGTGAAGTGGTGCCCCCATACTGCCCACCAGCAGAGATATGCCTCCACACAGGCATCTCCCCTAGTGCAGGCTGCCAGCTGCAACTCTGACCTCAGGAAAAGCCACACAGAGGCACAGACTAGGTGGGGGAATTGTTGGGGGGCCAGATGATTAAAATCTTGAGGAATCAAATGAGGTTAGATGTAAGGTCTTGCACAACACGGAGGGTTCTGCTGAATTATTGACAATGAAAGGCACTTTAACTGCAGTGCTTAAAAGCTCTCAACTAAAAAAAGCCAGGAAGTGCACTTGCTCCCTTCACATTGTTTTGATTTTCCTCACATACTCTATAGACCTTTGGTAGTTACCCTTAACTACCTTCTCACAAAGTTTCCATTTCAGTTGTTTCTTATCAGCTTCTGTCTAGGACCTAATTTTTGCACCCCCTGACTGAAGAAAACCAAGTCCTGAAAAGGTGCAAAGTTGGTACTATGCTTCTATTTGTAAAATCAGATGATTTACAGAGCATGAAGATTTGGCCCTAAAAGCTTCACTTCATACTTAACGTTCCCATCTACCCTTTCTAAGTGGAGTTATGTACACGCAAGATTTAAGCTCCACATTTAAAATAGCCACCAGCTTTCATCAACCTCTACATACGCTGTCAGTATCTCCAGGCCATACTACATAGAACATTGGAGCTGTTTTCACTAGAAATGAAGTCACTAGAATAATATAAAGAGTCAAGCAGCTGGTACTCACAGCTCTTGCTGAGTCTTTACTTACTAGATCACCTTGGAAAGCCACTTAAGGCCATCCAGGGAAGCTGAAGTAGTGTTCTAGCTGCAATCTCTAATACCTCGTTCCAGCCACCACAACCTCTGAGGAATGCAGCTAGCGTCAAAGATTTAATGCTTTTTCACATTAGTGATGTCAGCACAAAATGGCTATCTTCTCTGAATAATTTATCTCCCCACTGCATAATTTTCTTATCTCTTTTTCCCTTTTGGCTTTTTACTGTAGATGGGAAGGCAAGTGGCTGTTAGTCCTCAAAAAAACCCTATGAAGCGTCCTTCCCATCAATCAATTAAAAAACACTTACCTTACACTCAACATGATTTATTTCTTGTTAATACAATTGTCTCACTATATCCTTCTATTATTATACCCTTAATTCCATTAGCCATTCACTTAATGCTCTCTTTAAAGCTGACCCCAGTCTGGGGAGAAGAGAAAGAAAAGTTCGTCTAATAGTGGCAACGCCAATAAAATTCTGAAGCTCTTCTCTTAAAATCCTGTAGGTCACAGGAAAGACAGGTCCAGAACACATCCTGCTTGCTCTACGGGAGAATATTTATCTTTCATTCATTTTCAACTAAATGGTTTGTTGGCTCCAAGCTATTTGTATTTTCATATTTCACTATCATCTGCTGTACTCTTCCGACACGGCAACTTTGGCAGAGAAGAGAACCCTTTACCCATTCCTCCTCTAACAAATACAACTCCAGTTTGCAAAAAGGTGAGGCTAACAGAGCACCTCATCACAGCTCTCATGGCAGAGTGCCTGGTCACATACTTCTCAATGAGCCAACATTCCCATTAAAGCCTTGGCAATCGTTGGCTGAGAAACATCAGCTTATTCCTCAGGTAAAGTTAGAGCCTGTCACTCTCCTGCACACCAGGCAATGCTTATTAAGGCAAAGCTTTTAGAGCTGGGAGGGTGCTTTGACACAATGCTTAACTACAGAATCCTTGCCAGGCAAGGCTAAGGTTACCCAAGTATGTTGCTTACATGACTGACAGCATCCTCTGTCAAATAAAGTTCACAGCTTTTAAGAGGTATGTAACCATCAGATCAATTCTTGGGCACAAGAGAGTTTGCCAGCACCTCAACCACAAAAGACAAATCCATTGGTAACAGGTTGCTACTTTGCTTTCCTGACACCTCCTCCCCAACTGTCTTCTACATCCAGGTAAAGATTCGGACAAGCCTGCCTCCCTGAGCACAGAGAGAAGTTAGTGAACATCATGGCATCAGTCCTGAAGGCATTTCTCACTGCTTGCTGTGGCACCAAGTTACAGTGCTGAATTGTCTTCTCCACTGGAAATCAGATATGCAGTTCCACATACCCAATAATATTATTCTAGATATATTTAAACCCTATGCCACTTTGTGATCATGGTACAGTTACAAAGCCACTTAGATTAAATGAATAACATGGGTAACATCACTGCTTAAGCAATGAGGTTCAGATTGCATCTGAATACATACACAATCTGAACCTGACTGTTCAGGCGCTGAACATGTATATTGGCACTGCCATATACATTTCCACAGAATAGCTACATCTAGCTTGTAACATCTCGATCGCTTCATCCAGTATCACTGACAGACCGTCAGGCACAAGGGTCACCACACCGATGACATCAGACACAGTTTCCACTTCCTATGCAATAAGTCCTCAAGGCAGAAGGCAGACAACCTTTTCTCATGTTGAATTGTCACCTTAGAAGTGGTCTACATGCAGCATACCAGACCCCTCCTTAAGCGGTCTAGTACAACAAAATACAGTTCTTCTGGGCAGCTCCTAGTTCATAATGACAGTCAGGCCAGAAAACTCACAAATACAGCACACTGTGTTCCACCTGCTGACCAGCAGTAGGCATGATCAAAGGTTGAAGAACGTTTAGGAAAATCTAAAAAACAGTAATTCTTGTGGATTGATTCTTTCAGGATCATTATGCTTTCTTAACAGCTTCCAGGCAATTAGTCTTTTCTCTGTGTCTGGACTCTTTCCCTCAGTTTTGTTTTTAATTAGAGTGGTATTATTAAGATTATGAAAAATTTCCTACCTTCCTCAGTGCACACTCACACAGAGATGGATCTGCACCAAGGGAATTGTGTTTGGATGCTACACTGGTATTACCAGAGATCCGGATCTCAGATTTTGGCTCAGTCCCTTCAGGCATCAGCCCAATGGTAGGTTTCAATTGCTGAATCCTTCCATTGCGCACGAGACCTTCATTCATACTGTTGCCACAAAAACTAAAGCAGTTTGCAAGCTGTGCGTAGTATAGCTTTATTTTCTCTCCCTTTTTTGGTATGTAACGAAGTGCTAATTCTTATGTATTCGCAAGCATAGCATGCATTCCATGAGCTTAGCTGAAGTCAAGTCCATAGGATGGAATAAGATCATGCTTCCATCTCCAGGGGAACCACAATATCAACTCTTCCCTGCCACAGCATCATGGTGATACTAAGAACCTAAAGGAACAGAAAGATATATCTGTACTGAGCACAACAGTATTAATCTCCAACAAAACTCACACGTGCTACCAGGGGACAAGCCATCCTCAAAGAAGCTCAATGTGCCCAAGCAAAAGCTGCTCTCAGAGGTTCATCTTCTCTAATCACTTTCTTCACTCCACCTGTATCACCAGAAATTTAACTGGTGTTGCCAGTAAAGACATACAGGTTTCAGGTTTTGGTGTCATTTTTATGACATGCTTTTTATTACTATCATGATCATTGACAGCAATTCAAAAGCAGAATGCTTTTCTTGGTTGGGGGTAACACTCTGCATATCTAGCAGCTTAAGAAAAAAAGAAAAGGAAAAAAAGAAAATTATGAGAAGCAAATGGCTTTCCTGGCACCTGCAAAAGCTTCAAGGCATTTAACTACTAAGCAGACCACACAATACTTAAGCACCTTACCACGGAGAATCCATCAGCTGAACCATACACATTTCACCGGATTTTCCTTTACCTCAGGAGTTTCCTCCTCATTCTCCTCTGAAAATTCCTTACTATAACACAGACTATTTCATGAAAGCAACTAACAAACAGTGGAAAGTGTGCATACACGTCTCTCCTCACATCTGGTATGTGTGACAGTCCTGTAGGTGTGTTCTGCTACACCTTGTTGGCATGTTAGGCAGCAGCAAAGTGGTCACAAAATAAATGGAATTCCAATTTGTTATTGATTTACTTTCAAACTTAATAAATGGCTCTAGTGTTGATAATTACCAAACCTCTGTCCAAATAAAACCATGACACTTCATAAATATCCAATAGAGCTAGATATACACGTGTCCCATTTTCCCCAGTATTTATAAATATATACCTTTAACACTGAATCTTCTGTTAGGAAATGTCATGTCGGTCATACCCAGATGTTTGATTTTAAACATGAATCTTTCCTGCTTTGACTAATTCAAACAAACACCCCTCTTACTGTAGGCCCCACACATAAACAACGTTCTACCACAGGCATTCCTATTAGAAGTTACAGAAATAAAAGATGAAAAAAAAATAATCAATTCCCATGGTAATCTGATTGCATTACTGGCCTCTATCATAGACTAACCCTATGCCAGCCAGATCAGGATATCTACACAGTCAGGGAAGTGATGAGCTACATCACTAAGGAGATAGCTTCTTATCTAACATATCATACAGGAATGTTTTGTGCCAGGTAAGCAACTCAAATTTTCCCCTGTTCTATTTAGTTTCATTATTTCTCAAGAGTACCTAGAGGAGTTCTCCCTTGTCGTAGATGTTCATAACACTCCTTGGTTACTTAAAAGTTTGGCCACGTCCCCTCTGCATGCCCAGAGGGCACAATGCCCCACAGTCTAAAGCTCAAGCTTTAGCTTGGGTTGAGGCATAGCTTATGTGAAAAGAAGCACTTCTGCCATCCGCTCCTTTCAGCTAGTCCAAGAAGACATGTGAAGTTTTAAACCACACAGGTCAATGCCACCACTGGGATATTTATTAGAGTAGGCAGACCCCTGAAGGTTGAAGGCTGCTGATGCCCCCCTTCTCTGCAAGGAAAGCCTGTCTTTTGGCCACTATTAAACCCCAGATCTCTCAGGCTAATAAACACGGGAACTGGACTGATCTTTGTACAGCCTGCCCATGGTGCTTTATTGTTTAGACTGAACTGTTTTAACAGTAGGGGGAAAAACTTTAGATGTGTGGTGAAGAGGAAAGGGTATAGAAAAAAAACGGCAGTTTCTTTCCACACAACATGAGACTTTCCTGTACTATCACAGTGAAATGAAAAGGCATTTCTTCTGCCCTGATCAGTCATAATATTTAAACCACAGAACTAGCCATGAAATCCTATGCATCATTTAGATCTTTGATGCTGAACTGACTTCATAGTAAAAATGTCTTGGCAGGGCTAAAGCACCTGCTGTCAAAGGGAAACACTGATTAAAGGAGTCGGGTTGGTTTTTTTTTTAAGAGTTCTTGTTCACTTTCACAAAACTGCATTCTGATAATCCCTGAGTTACAGCTCTGATGAGTGATTGCTCCTCCAGTGTAGTTAGAGAACTGCTACTCAAAATCCTCATTAAAACACTTATGTATTTCTCCTGCTTTGCCTTTCAGCTATTATCAATTACGACAATTCGTGTATAAATATACACTTTCCTCCTTGATGATTATCCCTATTTCTCCTGCCTGATTCATTCAGTAAGGCCACAGTTCAATGCTTTTGAGGCCACAATGGCCTCTATGGGAATTAAGTCAGACGTCAGAAATACTGAATTGCGGCGTTAGTGAATGAATTAAATGGGGGGGGAGGGGGGAAACACACAGAATATCATTGAGAGTGCTCCTACTCATATAGCCAATGGCAACCTATTTACTATGGAATGAGATAAGGACCTCACTTTAAGCAGAGTTCGGTAAAACTAATTTTACAATTTGGGGACAAGTTATTTTGCCATTGCTTTAAGACGCAGAAACAGAGCATAGTTATACACACAGTGCTGCTTTCTGTTCATTGTGTCAGTGTTTATAAGGTAGGATCTCCTGACCAGTGGGAGAAGCTATTAGGTTTTGTTCAGTTCACCTGTAGCCTAATAGGGTCAAAACCTATACACAGTACCCAGGAGACAGTCTTTTGCTTTCTGAAGATAAATATATTCAAAGATGATGCAGCTGATCATTGTAAATAAAAATACTGATGAGCACCAGGCTACTTTCTAACGGTCTGAAATAAAAAAAACATAAGCTTGAAAGTCCTCAATTTGTTGTCGCAGTTATCAGCTTCTTACTGAGAGAAAGCTGGGAGAGAAATGTCAGTGTTACCACCTACTTTGGAAAGCTATGCTAGGACTAACGGATCTTCAAAGGTAGAAATATTAGGAGTAAAGTGCATTCAGCTTCTCTCTACCTGAGGCAGTAGCAATGGAAAAGCATACTGATGAAAAAAAGGAGAGAAGAAAGTCTAACACAGCTCCTATTTAAAGAGCAAAACACTATGGGTTTAAGATGCTCCAGTCACTACACAAACACTTAAGGTCCATTCCCTAGCTGAAAGGGCAAAAAAGTCCAGCTTGAAGAACTGTATCTGGGTACAAAACATTGTCTGGAAAAGTCTTCTCCCTTTCCATTAACCCTACAAAACCCCCTGGTAATATATACACTATGAAATGGTGCCCCTCTGAGGCATGTAAGAAAATCACGGAATCATGGAATCACGGAATCTTCAGAGTTGGAAGGGACCTCTAGAGATCATCTAGTCCAACTCCCCTGCCAAAATAGGATTGCCTAGAACACATTACTCAGGACTGCATCCAGGCTGGTCTTGAAAATCTCCAGAGAAGGAGACTCCACAAAATGTGTATGCACTTGTTCTATTCTTTGCATAAAGGCATCTATTGTCAGCAAGAAATACACTGGACACCCCCCACCCCCCATGAACTGAGCCTCCTTTCCAATGGCTGTCAGTGTTAGACAAGAGCCCTCAGCAAGGGAACAGTTGCAGTGCTAATGAAACACTACAGGAGTAGCAAAATCATGTGATTCTTCACTTTGCAGAGAAAAATCAGTCAAATTGCGAGGATGAAAGACTCAAACCTTGAGGTTAAATAGAACTTGGTAAATACACAATTATTCAGTGTGTCTTCATTAGAAATATGGTTGCAGTCAGTGAACGCAGGCTTAGGGCACTACTTTGTTGACGAAGAGGATATTGTAGAAAGGGGTCAGCTCAGCAGTAATGAATCTTTATTTCACCCATGCTAAGCAAGAATCGAGCTAGCGCTACATCCAGAGGGCAGAGGTGGAAGGGACAGTTAAGAATAAAAAAGCACAAGAGAACCCACGTGGCAACACAGGGTTTCCACAAATCACACTGCTTGTACACCTTCTGCATCAGGATGGCACATCTCCCCCTGGAGAGCAACCATCCCACGGCAAGTTGAACTCTTCTCATGGAGCAGATCATTAAGTTTCCCTAATATCTTATCCTATGATCAGTAACAATTTTTTCAATTGGCATTACTGCCTCAAATGACTCTTCACTAAATATTTAAACTGCTTTATGAAGTTAGCAAGCATTAAAAATACCCTTGGATGGACAGGTAACCTTGCCTTATACATTGGAGAATAAGCATGTTAGTTATTCAGACATAGACATGAGAAGCACATTGCATCAGTGTCAGAGCAGACTGGGTTTGCGATCCACACAATGCGCATGAGTTTAGGGACAGAGAAAGACACAAAACAATTCATGGCAATGAAGCATTAATGGGACTGAGTACAGGAGTTAAGTCTATGACACTTGGCATAGTTGCTTTCCAGTGATATCCCCTGTGTGCACAATCATATTTATCTTTTCCAAAGAAGATGCCACAGCCGTCATATTTACCAAAAGATAAACTAATTTCGCTAACATACAGTTTGAGAAGTTTCTTTTCGACTTTGTCCAAAAACTGTAGAAGTCTACTATCTTAATAACTCTTAAACACCCTTTGAAATGTCTGGGACACACATTCAGCAAGAGCAAAACCACCATGTTACAGCTCACTCAGAAAATTCATTTCAGTACCTTAAGTACATCAAGCAAAATCTCTACCTGAGCATAAGTTAGCCAAAAAAACAAGCAGTGAATTTGAAGGGGAAATAAGCTGTGCCATAGACCCCATCGGTTCATGAACCATTCCACAGTAGGTAATCTGTTTGACTCCCAGTAAGTCACTCAAAGATGGGAGTTAATAATTCAGTCTCAAATTGCTCTCAATATTACTCAACTGCAACATTCAGAAACCAAATGTCTATCCAAGAGGAAGCAAGAGTGTTTAAAACAGTAGAAAAGCAGTTTATTTTCCTCATCTTCTATTTTTCAAGCCGTAGAAAAAAATCCCCAATTTCTTAACTTTGAAACTTTTCCTCAAGAATCACATAGTTATCACTTTTTGAAAAGTGAAATCCAAGTTTAACACTGCTTTTCAAATCCACTTTTTACTTCAGCATTATGGAACACATCCAGCATTAGAAAATTTGCAATGGGACACCAATACTTGGCAACATCTGGATTTAAAAAAAAATAATCACTTTTTCAAAATCAGATTTGAAGTTGTAACTGAACTATGAAGGGACCCTACCTAATATGCCATTAAACTTATCCAAAATAACCAGCAGTATAAGCAATAAAATCCTAGATACAATTTCTCTGTATAACACAATTTCTGCCTACGCAAGGTCCCACTGTGTGTAACTATTTGTGATCTTCCTAAGCAGAAGGAAAAACTCAAAGCTACAGGAGTAAAACAAAACAAAACAAAATAACCAAAAAACAACCCAAACCAAAACACAAACACAAAAAGCAAGCAACCAAAAGAAACCCAACCACCCAGGTATTTTGCCATTGGAGTGGGTGGCTTCCACTGCTCCATCTTGTAATACCAAAACCAACTGCTCGTTCAGTAACTTGAATAGTCACAGCCTTCACGGCCAAGAATGCTGACACACAGTCCTACTGTGTCTGTTTGCATCATGGGCGTGTGCATCCCCGTTCTTAGAGAGAAATGCCTCTTAGGATATTCAAATACACAAAATATCAAGCTGCGCCTACAAATCAATAAGCAGACCATTGCTATTAGATTTTATTTACAAGGTAAACAACCATAACCTGATCAAACAGGTAAGATGATAGGGAAACACTGAAAATATTTACTTTACGAAATAGGCAAGCGGTCCACATGGGATGCTTTAAGAGGAAGGCCTTAAGAATGAGTACTGTTTGTTAGCACACAGCTTTCATCAGATATTTCAGTCTGAGGAAGTCGTGGTCATCGTCCTCACTGGCTGAGCAGCAGGCAGCAGAAATAAAGGCTGGTGCATCGCAGGACAGTGGCTGGAGCACAGAGCGGTCGGGCAGACTCTGGCTCTCGCATGGCGAGCGCACACACAGTCAGTGCCCAGGGCACTTCTCAGGCTGTCATTAGGACAGCCTTAGAGTTTCCTTTCAGGCTGTGTTTTCCTTTGGGTTTTTCTGGGGGCGAGGGGGGTTAATTACTCCAAAGCTGGGTTGTCGGAGTTGTCCTCTTTAAGAACTGTTTACCCCAAAGTAAAAGGAGCATGCACATCTTCTTCTGAACCTAACAAGATTCCAGGCTAACCTCTCAAGCCCCAGGACACCAGCTGTATCCACCCCTCCCCTGTCCCTACATACATTCAGGTGCTCCTTTTTCCAGTCAGAAATTCTGCCAAAGAAATAACCTCTAGTCAATAAAACGTGAGGAAGGCCCTATCATTCGCAGCAGAAACTTGGACAAAGCAGCAGACCCCTAGGACAGTCACCAACTGCACTGGAAATTAAGCACAACGAAGACAATCAATGACAGCATTTTCTAGCTAGCCTTGCCAAGAGGTGGAGCTCCCTGGGAGATGACACACTGTGCAAGCAAAGGAGATCTTACCCACAGCTCTCATTGGGCCTGAAGTGATGGTGCTGGTGTGATGAAATATATAGGCTATACTGGGTCAAACTGAATTGAGGCAGTAAGAAGTCTTTCTATTACCACACACAGCATAATAATGGCATTTAGACACTGTTCAAAAGTGTCACATGAACAAAAATGTTAGTCCACTTCATGGATAAATAAATGGCATCTGTATCACCACCTGAAGTTCTGTTAGCAGTTTCAATAGAGAAAAGGAGTTGCAGTAATGAGTCTAAGGAACCTACAGCAACTTCATAACAGGATGACTGTTCCGGAATTGCTCTGGATGACTGGAAAAGATCAGTCTGATTATACATTAACTAGCAGAGACACTTGAACTAAAGCTGGGCAGCCAGGAGATGCACAGACATCTAAATTTTGCAGATGTTAATCCCTCCCAGTGTTATATATACTGTAAAGAGTGCTAGTCCAGGCTCAGGAACAAACAAGGAAGGCAGATGGAACTTGAACTGTCTGGGAACCTGTTTGTTTCCTACATGTTTCTCTATATTTTTAAAAGCATTTTCCTTTTTCAGGAAGCTGATGTTTCCACAGGTCACATACAGTGCCCTAAGGAATACCACACAAGGTTGTTTCTGAGTATAAGCAACATGTTTACAGTTGTTGCCCAAGAGCTTCTACTTTTGCAGACCTACAAAACACCTGGGCTGAGAGCCATTTCTTGGCGCATGGGCATTTATCAAGAAATTGTTCCAAAATGTATATTCTTGTCATTCTGTCCTGATTTCAAATGCACGGTGCAGTTCATTCATGCTAGGAAGGCTCCCTATTTTGGACTGAACAAAATTGGCATTGTTTAAGAGCTAGAAATAGCCGTAAATCGTGATCATCTAAATGGGAGTATCATTTCATAAAATGCTTTTTATGTGAACCCTTTTTCACAATCTAGTTAGGTAAGTTGTTATGGCCACTGTATATTTTCAGCAGTTGTACCTCTAACTTAAAAATAATGGTGCTGTATTGACCACAAGATAACCCTTCTTCATTATGAGTAACATCAGAGAATATATCTTTCACACGTTTTTGCTTTATTCAACAGTTTTTGGTGGGCCTGACCTTATTCTATTAATGTTAAGCAGAATTAATTAAAGCCACAGGCTTTTTTTTTTTCTTACTGCAACACATTTTGCTTAAAAAATAATGTATCGCTCCCTGATTAATTTTTCATGACTTAAATTATTACCTTTTCCCCATGGTTGTCATTGTTCCATATTCTTTTTTATGAGCCACTATTTTTTTCAAGTATAAATTTGAACCTGCTTTACTAATGTGAACAGCTGTTAGGCTCATATAGCCAAGGCAGAGCTCCCAGCAGTCTTGAGCTGGAAGTTTGGCACCGAGACCAAAAGGCTATGTCTTTACGGCAAGATCATTCTGCACACTAAAGTGTGTGTTGTGGAGTGGAGGAAGGCATTTGGAGCCTGCTGGACCAAAAAGCCAGCATTTCAGTGATGTCCACTCTCCTTGTTAAGTTCTCTAGATTTATCCGGGTCACGTATCAAGGAGGAGTTATTTTAAAACAAGTAGAACAAAATAAGACGTTTATATACAGTAGCTGGCACTGACACTGGCCATCTGAGTTTGAAAGCACTCATCCAGTTGAAGCCATTGCTTCCAGTTCCTTTTTGGCCCTGCTTTTCATACTACCAGCAAAAATTTTGTTACCTCTCCATTGTATTTAAAATTGTAACACCACAGTCACTGAAGCAATCAGCTATGTTCACCACATACATATATATACTTGCGCCATACCTATCTCATAGCCATGCCAGTCACAAGCTGGCAGCTCATGTCCTCATGCATACTGACTAGCTCTTTTCAGATACCTGAAGGATATTTGGTTTATAATTTTATAGCAACTGCGCTGCTCTAGCAGAACAAGGCATGTAGGAAGAGTCACAGCTGTTAATAGACATAAATGTTAATAGGTATAAGTGGGGAGCAGGGAGATGAGATTTCAAGATATTCTTCAGGTCCTCTGGCTCCAAGGATTTTTCAGGCTTCAAAGCAGCTCAGATCACATGTGTTTGACCTCATTTGTATATGTACTCGTCTGACTCAAGGTGCAATAGCCTATGTTTCCACACGTACTATTCCTATTGTATGGCATTGCTTAGATTTGTGAAAACAAGGTATACCACAGATTACCGGACATATGGAAACCATGCGTGGCTGTTGTGTGAATGGTTTCTGGCTGGTTTCATCAATTCCCTATAAAGGCTTTAATTGTGCCCAAATCACATGTGTTTGTAGAGTTTAGACAGCTGCAGCGGGGCAGGGAAAGACTTTCAGTGACTCTCCTCATGAGTCTGTGTATGCGAATACTGGAAAAATGGTATTTATATCCCAGACCCTGCTTACTACAGTGAAGGAAGATGCATCGCTTCCCAGCACTCACAGAATACCCCCCTGAATTCTGGGGCCAAATGTAGAATTCCTTATAAGTAATTACAGCTACTCTGTTGCTCTATAAGAGAGACAACGAAGTTAGATAACTATGTGACGAGAAATTATGGAGGACGACATTGGTTCACATAGCAGACTGGACGAAACTGAGCTAGCACTGGTTTTATAAAACCTTAAAGGAAATGTACAATGGTAAAAATATTTCCCTACTCCTAAAATCCTTGTCAAGAACCACTATTGGCTCTAACCTGACACAATTCCCTGCTAACTCTTCGCCAGGTTTTCTCTACCGTGATTTAGACATGCTTGCTGAGTAGTTTCGTCCAGAACCTAACTCTCTGCCTGCCAGTAGAACTTCCACTGATTTCTGCAGTGTACAGTAGGTTCTAGTCTATCAAACTTCCACAGGGTGGTAATGTCTTCCAGACACCGTGACCAAAACTTTTAATAGGGCTATCCAACTATCTGTTCCTGAAGCTACGCTTTCCTTCTGCTTGCTAGCGTTCCCTTCATTTCTGTGTTGTTGACACAGGATGTTGCCGTTCCTTGACAAAGCACAAAAAGCAGCAGACAAACTAACAAAGCTAGAAATGCAATAGTGAAAAACGTATTAAAAATCTGCTATTTTTTCCAGGCTTTTGTGGCAGGCTTGAAATCCCTATATAGTCCTCCGACAGTTCTTCCCTAGTTTATTTGTAGCATGGTGAATATGTTTGAAATTAAAATGCAGGGAGAGGAGGAGAGCATGGTGGTTGATTTTTCTAAGCAAAAAGGTCTGGAGTCAGAAGTGAAGCAGTTAAAGTAGCAGCAGCATGTTTACTAAGCCATTTGAAGTTGATAGCCCACACGGCCTGGCTTTTTTCTCTATCTTCGTAAACCGCAGTGAATTGATGGAATGACCTGGACTTGATCTTCAGGGCAATATGTCTGATGGCACCGCTGGATTGATAAATTGATTCAAAACTATTACCATGGTGAAAAAGCAATAAGGTCATAAAAATTGCATCAGCTGGCTAAGTAAATCCTGGCATTTCATGACAAGTAATGCAGAAGAATCGCAAGAGGATCTGGGCATGAGGCTGAATGAGTGAGCGAGAAATGACTTTGAAGAGCTCATCATCTCCGATCTATTCTTCCTGCCAGCGATTCATGCCTTCGCATAGTGCCACTTCATTATGGGGAAATAACTGTACACTTCTAGCATATTCCTGGCCGTCCCTGGCGGCCCCTGGAGGACCCTTAGCTGGTTAATACCTCATCATGGGCTTCATTGAACACTTTAATCTGCACTTGTGTGATCAATAGAATCCTGGTGTAAATTAAAAGGACAATTTCATGTAATCAAGCCTGTTAATGCTCATTTTGAAAACCATTATTTGTGGAAGGCATTTAGGAGAAAATTACAAAGCGACAGGCTGATGCACTCAGAGCCGATTCAAAAGGAGGTCTTTTTTGCAACTCTGTGTGTGGATGGTGGGGGCCATCAGCAAGTACGTTGCTGCGCTGGGCGGGGGGAAGGGGGCAGGAGGAGGCAGAGGGGTAGCAAGAGCAGCAGTCCAGCAGGAATATGCGTCTGCCTGCTTGCCTTCATGCGGGGAAGAAAATGAAATTTTCCAGTGTTCTATTTCTGTGGCAAATTCAATTACTGTGGGGACTTGTTCAAAGCGGTGTAACTTCCAAGAGGCAGAAATTGAAAACCTGGCAGCTAATGAAACGGCAAATCACTAGTAAGTTCAGACAGGGGCTGTCAGTCAGATCAAACACCTAGAGAAAAACAGCCACTTCCTTCTAGTTTTTAACAGGCAGCCTTTCCCCCCCACAACACACACACACACCCCCCTTTTAAAAAGCAAAACAAAACTTTCTATCACACCACAGTCATTCTTTTCCTGAAATTAGAATAATCATCACTGCCACATGCCACTTATTCCAAAGGCTGCGTAAGCCTGCTCCATCCAGAGAGGCAAATCCTGCTCTTACTGGGTACCTGAAGTTGGTTCTAAGCAGATGAATGAGGATAACGCTTGCCCAACGCACTAAGCTGCACACTCATCTGAGTAGTTCCAGTCTGTACACCTGTGCCCGTAGCACTGCAACTTCCCACGTTTCCTGTCGTTCAGAAGCTGACAATTTTCAACCTTTGGGAAACAGAGAGATGGGAAAACCACAGAACACTTTTCAGCTATTTCAAAATGTACTGTATGACCTCAGCTGGCCAGTGCTGCCTGAAAGATGATGGATGTCAGTTGTCTCGTGTCTACTGAATACATCCACCTGCCACTTTGCTGTCTCCACATCTAGTGTACAGGTCCACCAGCAACCAAGTCACACTTAGAGGATGAAGTTCCATGTAGGGACATGGCCTAGGCCCCATGACACATGAAATGCTTCTTGCCCACAACCCCTGTACACAGAATCACACCCATTATTAAGATTTTTACCCTTCTATAAAATCCTATCCCTCTTCCTTTTTCTCTCTATTCTGGAACAGACTAGACTCTTTGTTGGTTTGTTCTTTTCATCTAGATGAGCTTCCTCACTGAGCTTCAGCAATGGTAACAGCAGAAGATGCTGTTATGGACTCCAGTCTGAACTCAATTCCAAAAATACAACTGGTTCCCAAGCAGTGGAAACTAGAAACTCGCCAACCTCCCAGGATGTCCTTCTGTGCAGTCCTTTCAGAAATCCCTCCTTACCAATATTGATTGTTTCCTCAACAAGATGTGTATTCATCGAGTTATTCATACCTCTGCTGTCAGTGAATACCCATTCAGTAACCACCCAATCTCTTCTGAAATAAGACATTGAACTGAATGCGATTTGACTTAATATCAGATGGCCACTCACAGTGCCATCAAAGGGGAACAGGCAGTCTAAATTTGGGATAAATAGACTGCAGCATATAAAACTTGCAAGTGCAAAGACCTAAACTGTTTTTATTTCTTGGACAGGATTCAATGGATATTTACCAGTTTTTCTCACTTATACTGGTATAAAAGTAAAAAGTCCTTGTTCTTCATAAAGGGATGGCTACTCCCTTTCTCATACAGTAAAGGCCATAAACAATCTGACCTTCTGTTTCTGGTGTAGATTGATCTTAATGTCAAGATAGGAGAAAGCACCACCTCTTTCCTTTGGTCACTGTTGATGGCGAATACCACTTGGGTTCTTCCATAGGAAGGATGCTTGTAAACACAACAGCCATGTGTCATGCTCATTTGTAGCATGTCTTTTAGTGCCACTACTTTTCTCAATGTAATCATTTAAACTTCAGATGGCCCCTTTGTTGCCATCCAAGCTATTTGGTTCAATTACCCTGGTTTTATTTCTCTTCTGGAAGGACCCAACTTAATAAAAATAAAGAGATGGATGAAAATGGGTGAAAGAGGTTCGCAGGGAGTTGCACTTAAATATACAGTATGTAAATATATTTATTTCTATATAGCCAGACTTCTCACAGGCCTATAACAGGTTGGTTGCATGCAAAAGGAAACGGTGAATGGTGTGTGGAAGGCTTATTTTATTCATGCTTTCTTTTTTTGTCAGTACAGATAGACATGAAAAGACAAGCTAATTTGTCTAGGAATCACCGGGAACATGCTAAAGTGCTGAAGATTTATCAGGAAACAGAACTAAGCAATTCTTACAAAAACTCTGAAGGAGACAAAGCCACAAGGAAGGACACTAATAATGTAGTGATTCTGCTGCTTATTTTTATCTTGTGGTCTGTTTTGGAATTAAGATCTTTTCCCTCTTTCAAAACCAAGAAAGCAAGAGCACTAAGTCTTGGTTAACGAGCCTAATCAGCAGAAGACGTCCTGTGAACTTGACAGAAGTTTTTCATTGTCTGTGAAAATTTGTGTTGGCTGTGCAGACAGAAGTTCAAGTTCAGCATATTTATTTTGAGAAAGACTACAGAAAATGAAAGGAAATGGGAACAACATGAGTGAAGAGAGCAAAATTTGACCCCACACATTTAGAAAAGGAATTTTTCAAACTGATTTGGAAGTAGCAAAGTCTTGGGCTAATGAGAATTTAGATTTCATCTTTAGAAGTTTTATCAAAAGTTGCCTAAGTAATATGACCCTGATTTTGCATTGCCCTGCATAGTTGTAAAAGCCAATACAAGAAACAAGCTAGGTATGAAATACTACCCAGTCAACATGCATTTGGTTTGAACAGTAATAAGCCCTACATGCCCTACTCCAAGTCAATTAAACTGCACATCTGATTTAGTGAATAAGAACTTTTCCTGTGACTAAGAATGGCAGGATCCTGATGCTGAGATACAAAGTCTTTTGTAGAGTTAAAGGAAAAGCTTATCCCTTATTTATGGATATGTAAATCAGATCTGAAGTCAGTGCACAAATCCTAGAACAAAAAAAGGAGACACCATGATGATATTGTAGCTTTACATTCTGCACTTAAATTTTAAAAGTATTACTACTTTAAAAGGCTTTTTGAGTGTGACTACCACACAAATAATTTTGACCCTGATTCTTTCTTGTATTAAAGCTTGCACTATACACTCTTTTTTGTCTAGAAATATTATTTTTGGTTATGACTGTTAATTAACTTGTTTCCTGAAGTAACCAAACCTGCAGTCATGCTGTCTGCCTTGATGTCCCTCTCCAGTAACTTTTCAACCCAGGAACATGTTCTGACCAGCTCCGATGGGCAGACAGAGCTCTGCACAATATAGAATTCCCACAGCCTTAGGAAAATGGGTGGCTAGAAGAGAAGAGAGAGAGCGCACACAAGCCTCTGTCAGTGCCCCAGTAGACATCAAAGCTGCAACATAAACTCACCATCAGGGATGCAAATGCTCTTGGACTCCTTTCAGAGACTCCACACAGAAGCACATTCTTAAGAGACAGACCCACACAGAGCCAGACTTTATCAGCTCCCCTGTTAAAGGAACTGCTTGTTCCACCCCTGTGGTTCTGACAGTAGTAACCCCAAATGACTTCTACACCCAAAGAACTGTAGTTACAGAAAACAAGTGAGGAGGTGGAGGGATCAAACCACTTTCACTTGGAAGTGATAGAATGCTAAGGTGGTTTCCACTGCACTGGGGATGAGACCATTTGCATTACAAGGCACTTTTTTTTTTTTTAAACTGAGGTTGATGTCAAGGAGCTGAAAAAATGAAAGTCAGAATAATCCAACAGAAAAATTCACTGTGTGCATCCTGGCTTTCCTGGCTATATTTGAGCAGAAGTTACCCAATCACATTAATGCCATGTTCTACTCACTTGATCTAAGCATTAGGTGCCAAAAACCACAATGGCAAGGAGAAGGCCACCAGGGTCACTGCAGAACTGCTTTTGTCCAAGGTAGTTTAGCACAGGATCATTTTAAGCATGCATTGCATTGCACAAAGTTTGTGATGTAGAAACAAAAAGTGTGGGGTTTTTTCCCCACAGGCTCAGTTTTAATACTGACTCCACCCAAGCTGACACTGAGTCTCCAGCAGAGCTTTGCTGAAACCAGCAGAGCTCTGCATAGGAGATGGCAGTTCAGCTTGGACTGCAAGACTGGGACTGAAGCTCATGAAAAGGAAGAGAGAAAAATAGCGACTCTTAAAATATGTGATTAACTCTAAGCATTTACTGGATAATAAATTATTTGCTAAAACTCTAAGACGAACTGGAGCCTTATCATGATTTTACTGTTAATTCAATCATTCAGGAGTTCTTGATGTTAAGTTAATTAATTGTTGTTGGCATAATTATAAAATATCTTCAGTTTTATAATGGGTATAAAGTTCTGAAATATAAGTTGAAGATACCTCACATTTTTAACAGTTGTTCCTTAACCTTTAAGGCATTTCGTTTTGTGGGGTCAATGAAGTCAATGTGAGCCTTTTTCTATAACATAGAGGACATCAGCTGAAATATTATTTATCAGGCAACTGAACATGTAGTGTTTTGTGTTCTTACTATTCCCTGTTTGTCCCCCTGTGATGCTTCCATATCACACATACATCTATCATAGATCATCCCATTGTGACTGTCTGCAGATATACCAAGTATGGTCTCTGTTTACTCCATTTTCCCCTTTTTCAATTTATGTAGAGTAACCTTTCATAGAAGCTGCAGGACAACTGCCACTCAGTGGTCCAGGAGATGCAATGGTCTCATCCAAACACATGCCACAGCATTGTTGTAGTGGTTTAACCCTACGTGGTTTAACCCTAGCCAGCAACTAAGCGCCACACAGCTGCTCGCTCACTCTCATCCCAGCGGGATGGGGGAGAGAATCAGAAGAGCAAAAGTGAGAAAACTCATGGGTTGAAATGAAGACAGTTTAAAAGGTAAAGCAAAAGCCACGTGCACAAGCAAAGCAAAACAAAGAATTGGTTTGCTACTTCCCATCATCAGGCAGCTCCCATCATTCAGCCATTTCCAGGAAAGCAGGGCTCCATCACACATAACGGTTACTTGGGAAGACAAAACGCTGTAATTCTGAACGTCCCTACCTTCCTCCTTCTTCCCCTAGCTTTATACGCTGAGCATGACATCGTATGGTAGGGAATATCCCTTTGGTCAGTTGGGGTCAGCTGTCCCAGCTCTGTCCTCTCCCAACTTTTTGTGCACCCCCAGCCTGCTCACTGGTGGGGTGGTGTAAGGAGCAGAAAAGGCCTTGACTCTGTGTAAACACTGCTCAGCAGTACCTAAAACATGGGTGCATTATCAACACAGTTTTCAGCATAAATCGAAAACAGCCTCATACTAGCTACTGTAAAGAAAATTAACTCTATCCCAGTCAAAACCAGCACAATTGTCTAAATCGGCTACTGTGAACTGACAGAGATGATATAAACCTTTATTCCAATACCAGCTACAAGCTAGAGGAATCACACTAGAACAAAACAGGAAAATGACGCTGTTGATCTTGCCTCTGTGGCGATTACAACCCACCTTTGCTATTCTATTCAGCATGCCCTCTAGCTTGCTGGGAAAGCACGGGCAGTCAGCTGCATCACCCACGGGCCTCTTTCCTGAACTGTTGCAGCAGTGCCTTACAGGANTCCTCTCCCAACTTTTTGTGCACCCCCAGCCTGCTCACTGGTGGGGTGGTGTAAGGAGCAGAAAAGGCCTTGACTCTGTGTAAACACTGCTCAGCAGTACCTAAAACATGGGTGCATTATCAACACAGTTTTCAGCATAAATCGAAAACAGCCTCATACTAGCTACTGTAAAGAAAATTAACTCTATCCCAGTCAAAACCAGCACAATTGTCTAAATCGGCTACTGTGAACTGACAGAGATGATATAAACCTTTATTCCAATACCAGCTACAAGCTAGAGGAATCACACTAGAACAAAACAGGAAAATGACGCTGTTGATCTTGCCTCTGTGGCGATTACAACCCACCTTTGCTATTCTATTCAGCATGCCCTCTGGCTTGCTGGGAAAGCACGGGCAGTCAGCTGCATCACCCACAGGCCTCTTTCCTGAACTGTTGCAGCAGTGCCTTACAGGAAAGTAGTCAGATTGGCTTCTAGGTGTTTTTCAGGTCTTGGTAACAGCTCACTAGCGGTTAGACAGCCTGAATGTATCTCTCAGTGCTTTCTACAAGATGCCACTTTATTCTCACTGTGGTTGCACCAATACTTGGAGGATGTCCTCAAAAGCCAGTCATTACAGATGAGCCTCCCAAAAACACCCCATACCTTGCAATGACCACACTGGGGTTCAGAAGCATTCTTCCCACTCTCCTTCCACAAACAATGATGTTACAGTAAATATTTCCCCATGAGCAGATCATTCTCCCTAACCAACTCAGAGCATTGTCAACTTCCAGCTTTATTGGGAGGCACCCCATAACTATTTCGGGATCCAGCCTTGTTTCTGGAAATCTTGCCACTATAATGCCACACATCCATGAAGGAATTGCTCTTCAAGGAGGATGGGAAGGTGAAAGGTTTCTAAAACCCATGAAATCATTTTGGGTACTATGAAACCTGGAGACAGTAGTACAACATGAGTTAATGGGACCACAAGCTCAAAGAAATACTGACGTTTTCATGGTGAGAGAAATTATAACAACCAGCAATTCTGGCGGTTAGTTTCTCTGCTTCTTCTGTTCCTATCAGTCAACAAAACGTCAGACAAAACTAATTGTCAAGGCATTTCTTACCACCTTCCAGACAATAAATTGCATCTTTGGGACCCTTTCCCAAAACACATACTGTTCTAGGGATAAACTCTCCCCAGTGTGATCCCTGAGAGCTACATTCAGAGCTGAACTTCTCCCTCAAGAGCTTCCTGTAATCCATAAGCTTGCTGCTTAATTGAAAAGTAATGAAGATATCCATGCTTAGCATTTCCCCCAAGACTGTTGACTGCTACAGTCAAGCTTTTTCCTAGACATGTAAAGAATGCTTAAAAGTGCTCATGTCCCTTGGGTGTTACCAGGCAGCTTTGTTTACTGGCTGTCCGGGAAATAACTCTATCACTCAGAGGTGGTTGCAGAATCTAAAGACCTGGCTGGTACTTAACTTGACTATAAAAAATATTATTTATCCATTCTCCCTTCAGACTAGCAGGGAAGGATTTAAGTCTCAGCTCAACATATGAGCTGAAAAAAAAATCACATTTTATACAATCATATAAAAGAGAGCAATGAACACAGCTCATTGCTAGTTTTTTTACAGGACTTAGTACATCAGCAACCAAATCAATGTGAGGATTATAACATTTTGGAGTAAAAGACACCAAAACCTGTCTGGATAGATTTGAAGGGCAGCGCACTGCAGCATAACACAAAAAATTATCTCCCTATGAGAAACTGCAAGGTTAAAAATAAATAAATTTCATAATAGGTCCTAGTAGGATCACCTCCACAGTTTAACTTCAGCAAGACAGCATCTCTTCACTTCCGACCCAGAACTTAATACTGACATGCAAAAGAGTCCACACAGATTTCTCACCCGTTCCTGTTGCTCAGCTTTCTTTTCAAGCTTCAAAGCATGGTGAAGGATATCCTTAGATAAACTTTGACTATAAGGTCACGGCTTTCCCTTATAGCTGTGTTCCTACTACATATCAAGAAAATATGGCATATTTTATGAGTCTGATCTCCTCTCACCCATGGTTAGCTTGTCTTATGGCAAGTGCATTACACATGTGAGTGTCATCTTTCAGGCATCTCACACCAATACAAAGTGCTATGCTGTTGTTTCTTCCAACACTTAAATTTTGAACAGAGATCATCTTTTTACTGAAAAGCAAAAAGCAAAGAGAGATGGACTTTTCTGTTCCCATTTTCCTCTGAGGATGCTAAGCCTTAGGCCCACTTTTGGATAAATGTGTTAACCACCCCATCTGCCCGAGAGAAACACCAGCAGCAACATTTTAATAACAGCATTCCCCACATACACTGAAATTCATTACAAAGTCATTCTAAGTAGATTGTCTTTCTAGGACTGATGCTGTTTTCTTTCACTGCCAGGACAGGAAATAGTCCATTCTAGGTCATGAATAAAAGAAAAATGTATAGACTTCCATTAAATCCTTCTCTTTTTTTCCCTCCAGCTACAAAATATTCTCAAGATCACAATTAGTAATAAGAGATCTGAGGTATTTTCCTTTCATCCATGCATACTCTGTCTCCATCCATCAACGAGAACAAAGTCACAAGATTCCACTAGCGAAAGATATCAGCACATTGATGAGGCTGTGCTAAGCTCTGTTCTTTATTGAAAGCTGGCGAGACTGGCTTTTCTGACTATGGAAAGAGATACACTGTATCCTCTGCATGCTTAAGCATCATTAAAAGTGGATAAAAAATACTATCAAACCAATTTTATCGTTGCAGAAAAGAATATCACATGGATGAATCAATAAACCTCACAAGATACATAGGGAGATGATAGAGAGAAAGCCATCAACTGCAAAACAGTTGAGGTTGTTCAGCCCGAGGAGGCTAAATTGGATGTGGGACCTAACAGTCATAAAATACGTTAAAATTTTGCTGCAAACAGGAAAGGAACAACTTGTTCTCCACATTCACAGTGGATAAGCCAAGAAAGAATAGTCATAAACTGCAGGGAGAGAAAAAAAGGTTAGACATGGAAGAGCTTTCTAGTGGGAAGGATGATGAAACCCTCCAACAGATCACCTGAGCAGGCTGTGAAGCCTCCAGAAAGGGGCATCTTTAAACTCCAACTGAAGAGATGCCTGTCAGGAATGACAAAAGTATCGCTGAGCCTGCTTGGGGCAGAGGAATGTGCAAGACTGCTTTCAGTGGTCCCTTCTGCCCTGTTTTTCTCCAGTTTCCCCAGTCAGTTCAGCAATGTAGCTGGGGTAAAAATCACGGCAGTGACAGGGGGAAATCCTCCACTCTTTTTAGCGAAGGAATCTGCAAGTGCACCTACGTCCCAGTACTGCGCCTGTTTTATGTTTACTATGGATAAAGTCTAGCAAGGCCTAACAATATTTACACTTTATCTTAAAGTCGAGAGAACAAGCCATTCAAATTTGGATGCCAAATGCTCCCCCTAGTTTATTTCAAGTATTCTACTGGAAACTGTATAGCTACTTAGCAAAGACAATTTCTGCTTTCAGCCTATGCAGAAAAAGACAAGCGGGTAATGGATATACCTCAGGATGATTGGATATACCCTGGCACACAGGCAGCTAGGTGAAACCCCAGGTCTCTTTTCAGTAGGCCACGTTCAAAGGAAGAGGACTGCACAGGTTTGTTTCACCGGAGGAGGTAACCTTGGCTATTTCAGCTGTTCTATGCACCATATTGCATGTTGTGATACATCGTCCTCATGGATGCCTCTACAGGAGCTTTGCTGTGTTTTTTAATTTGGAAATTTGCTTTGCACTCCAAGTTCCAAGGCTGCGGCAGAGCTGTTAGCTCTCGGAAGTGCCAGAAGGGCAAAGGTAAGATTAGTTTTGATTGACGTGCAGCCATTTATAGTTTTCTCACGCAATCACTGCACAACCACTTGATCGGGTGTAGACACATATTTTTTGGGTTGTAAATAGCTCAGTGAAAGGACTGTCTCTAACTATCTATAGCCCTGTATTTGTACAGCACCTAGCACAATACTGCCGAGACCATAACTAGCTTCTCCGTGATAATCTGTAACAGAAATGTGAAATACCAAGCTAAGTAAAAAAACAAGCATTTAAAGGAAACCTATGCGACTACCAGAAGCTGTAATTTGACAGTATATACATTTAAGGCTCTGTACATTTAATTACATTTAATAGTCAATGTTTCCTGAGACAAATCACTGGCAAAAGAAGTCTGGGGACCCTTTTTAGAGCTGAGTCAAAGAAACAAGTGAGGCAACAAAAAATCTCCTCTACAGGAGATGTTTATTAAATTCTCTTTGGGGAGACAGACATTTTATGAGGCTTCCAGTTCAAGGCTCAGAAGAGAAGCAAATTTTTAAAATGCTAAGTAGGCAGAGTTGTCCATTTGACTATTTGGTTCAAGAAAGTTCAGAGGTTGCTCTTGTGATGCACTAGGCTGAAGCTATCATAGAAATAATGATAAATGTGTTTTCCAATGTACTGACCTGGATGTTAGCGTATTTTTCTGCTGAACATTATGGGGTACTTCGCCTACTACATAATTGATTTTCCAGTAAAGCTTAGACTCCTTTCTGATTCCAATAGAAATCTGCAAACCATTTTCTTTATTATTATCATCCAGCACCAAGGGGGGCAGTGGGTGGAGCAGATTATGAAAATCCAGCAGCATTGCAGAGTACTAGTTCAGTAGCTCTGCGACTAACCTGTCAATTTCTTTGTGTGTGTGCACTCTCATATATTCACATAAACAATGACATCTGCAAAGCCTTAAAGACTTTTGAAAGCACAATAATACTTAAGCAACTGGATGTGCACCCAACAATTATTCAAAGACATTGGAATGAGACCTGGTAAAACCTCACAGCTGATACTTTTTTTTTTTTTCTGTTCTACGTATGTTTTTCCCCTTCATCCTCTCACTACAGCACAAATATTTTTCAGTTTTCAGAATCCTTCTGCACAAAGCTATTTTTTTATTCCTCCCAAGTTTTTCTCCAAATTGAACCCAAACTATCAAAGCCTCCTAACAGTAAACAAAAATAAAATAAAAAAAAATCTATAACTATATAACCTTGGTATATTTATTTGCTTTTGAAACATATGAAAGATGTAATTTGGAAAAAGATCTCAAGGCACACAATAGAGGAAGGTAGCATGTAAAATGCAACATATATAAGAAATGCCACATACGGTATGCAGTGTATCATCCACCTGTAGTTAGATCATCTACCATATGTAAAGTTTCCTATATAATATTTATCATAACTTAGGTCACACTGACAAAAAAAACCTCTATCTTTTCTCCGACTTGATATATTCGGGCTGCAGAATTTATTATTTCACGAGTACTTTCACTCAAGGCACTAAGATGTATATTCACCCTGCTGCCTTTTTGGGGCAGCTGCTTTCTCCAGGCATTCAGAGAGAACTTGAGACTGTCTGCCAAACCAAAGAAAAGGTGCTAGGTGTGACATCAGCCTGCAAGATGTTGGATATCTTTGCAAAGCATCATCAGGAGCCAACTGGCTGACTTCTGGTCTCACATATACATCCTTCTACTTGCACGAGCCCACATTATCATTTCTTTGACAGTATCTAGATATGCAAGCCTGACCCTCTCTAGTAAAGGGGCACAGTGCTGGCCAAGGAAGTAGCCCTCAGTGCTCAAAGAAGGCTTGCTTGCCGCTGCTGGTAGCACACCATTAACATGATGGGAGCCGTGTGGCATACAGATGAAATGCAGCTCTTTTGCACTCTTATTCCTTCAAGAGCGGGTCCAAATACTATGGCACTTAAAATGCAGCCTGCAGGAATTAAACAACAGCCACTAACACTAAAACTGCCATGGGGGCACACAGCAATAAATCAAGGCACCTTCCCATTTCATCAGCCTGTTCAACCCTCAGGCTGACCCACCAATGCTAAGTGATGTTCTTTTCCAGGATAGTCCGAATTATAACTATCCTGCAATGTAAAAGCCCACAACCATTTTGACTCCTTTCTCCTCTATAACAATTGACTTTGTAATCATGCTCTCCTCCAAAAGATCACAACAAATGTACATGGGAAAAAACAAGCGCATGAACAGCAGTAATATTTGGAGAAGGCAGGAAGAATGGACCAAGTGCATCAGTGCATCTATGGGCTTGCCAGAGCCCTGTTTCTAACAAGGTTCATCATATTCCAGCAGCGATGGCTTTGACTGCTTTAATTCAGCAGTACGTGTCCAGGGGCTAAGGCCGCCTTGTCATTGATACACTTGACTGGCAGGCATGGATCTTCCCTGTCAAAATACCCAAGTGTTTAAGTAATGACTAGTGCCACTTGAGTGGAAAAAACTAGGCGAGCTGTCAATACAATGGGTGTCAGAAGCACGTTGTTACTCATCCTAATCACAGTAATTGTACACAGGGACAGGCAGGGAAGAAAAGGAAATGAATGCCTATCTGCTGGCAACAATGCAACTTCATTTAACCTTAACAGACCAGGCATTGATATCATTTCTTCCTGGCACTCTCTGCGATCCTGATGTCAAAACAGCTTCTCATTTGCAATGTATGACAATTTCCTCACATCTGAAAAGACACTGCTGCAAGTCAATAGACTATAAATTGCACTTGGAAATGGGATCATCTTAACTAAAGCCTGCCTGCTTTCCCCAGGAGGCCCAAGCCCGCTCCCTCCTCCTTTTAATAATTTGTATGTTTAGGTGTTCGGTCAATTTACTCTACACTTGTAATGTCTTATAGCCAAGACCATCAATCAGATTCGGTGTGACAAAAATATCCTGCTACGATATTACAGGTTATTAAAGGGATGATGGGAGAAGGCTGCATGCATTTACCGGGTCCCTTTTTTCTCATCTCAGGAAACCTGTCAGAGATCTAAGCTGGTGATTCATCTTCTCTCCACTATCAACAGGTAGCGGCCAAGAGTGGACTTTGATGAGCTGCTTTCACTACTCTTTTCTCCCCACCTCTATCCTCCTCTATCTGTCCCCCTCCATTGCATTTTTCCTCACTCCTGGGAGAATGCATGGCCCAATTGCTGTTTTGAAGCAATGGGTAATTAGCTCGCAGCTTCCAAAAAGGCCAGTGAAGAGTCCCAGGGAGGTTCAGTGTCTATTGATGGGCTTCCCAGAAGGGGCCCGTCAGAGCCTGGAGCACTGTATTTTTTCAGAGAGCCATGTTCACCCTGCAAACATTTTGCATAAAGCTCTAAAACAAATGTTGATGAAATGCTACCGTTCAGATACTCTGCTTAAAGATCTTTAAAGAAAAAATAGGCTAGATTATATGTAATATTCTTACACATAATGAAATATATAAATAATTTCACTTATTAGGACTTGCACCATTTTCTCTAAGCTTTACAGCCTAGGGCAAAGCAGGGAGGAGTGGAAGGGCAACACCTGACTCCCTGATTTCCCAAGCTACTAACTGTCTGCATGCAGGATGTCTATTTATGACACTACACATCGCCACCAGAGCCACATGTCAATCCCAAAATTGAAAAAGAAAGGGCTGAAATAAAGTAATAAGCACAAAGAACAACGCAAGGCCTACATGCCACCCTGGGATTTCTACAAGTGACAGCCTGGGTCAGTGGCGGTCTGAAAGGATGCAGCAGCCAGCGCACAGACACTGAAGAGGGATATGTCATCTCTCTTTCCATGTTTAGTTCAGTAGGACAGTGTCACCCTGACCGCTTGTGATATTCCAGCAGTCTTAACATTTTAAGCCAAGGGTCTTATTCCAATATTGTAACATTTCCCGTCTTCCTTTGGAAGAGTGGCTGGAAAGCTGCCTGGCGGAAAAGGACCTGGGGGTATTGGTCGACAGCTGGCTGAATATGAGCCCACAGTGTGCCCAGGTGGCCAAGAAGGCCAACAGCATCCTGGCCTGTATCAGGAATAGTGTGGCCAGCAGGGCTAGGGAGGTGATCATTCCCCTGTACTCGGCCCCACCTCAAATACTGTGTTCAGTTTTGGGCCCCTCGCTACAAGAAAGACCTCAAGATGCTGGAGCATGTCCAGAGAAGGGCAACGAAGCTGGTGAGGGGTCTAGAGAACAAGTCTTATGAGGAGCAACTGAGGGAACTGGGGTTGTTTAACCTGGAGAAAAGGAAGCTCAGGGGAGATCTTATCACTCTCTACAGCTACCTGAAAGGAGGTTGTAGCAAGGTGGTGGTTGGTCCCTTCTCCCAAGTAACAAGTGATAGGACAAGAGGAAACAGCCTCAAGTTACGCTAGGGGAGGTTTAGATTGGGTATTAGGAAAGATTTCATCACTGAAAGGGTTATCAAACATTGGAACAGGCTGCCCAGGAAAGTGGTGGAATCACCCTCCCTGCAGATATTTAAAAGACAGGTAGATGTGATGCTGAGACACATGGTTTAGTCGTGGTTTTGGCAGTGTTAGGGGTTGATGGTTGGACTCCATGATCTTAAAGGTTCCTTCCAACCTAGACAATTGTACTATTCTATAAAGATGATACCATACACGTGACTCATAACACCAGTGCAGCATCTCCCATGCTGGCAGATCGACACACAGAGAATCTCTGGGAAAAACAGACATTTATTTTCTGCACAACAACCATGCAGTGGTCATGAAAGGGGACAGTGTTACTCTCACAACAAAATCATGACTGAAACGGTGGAGCTGTGCTGAAAAACAGGATATGCACAGCCCATCTGACCTGTGTACTGAAGTATGTTTATTATGCCCATACAGAAATATCTAAGTTACAGATTGATTCAGGCCCCATCACCTTTCCTCATGCTTTGCTGTATTCTGTTTCTCTTTAATACCCTCAGGCTCCCATCAACTGATCACACAGAAAAGCTCCATGCTACCAACTTAAAACAACAGGCTGTGTCCAGTGAATGACCGAAGTGCCCAAGTGAGACACACTGGTACTAGTCCTCCAGCCTTGTTTGGGACGAAGTCTTTAGCAGGACACTATTTAAAAGAACTCTGTCATCATGAGATACAATCTGGCTTAGTACCTAGGAAACACAATAGGCGATCAGAGACTACAGCCCTTTTGGACCTTTCTGGACACGGTGTCTATTAAATTGTTGCCAGTTTCTGTGAGAGAGCTGACACAGTGATGTCCATGATCCTTAAAATCTTGCATTCCTCTCTCATATAATTTTTATGGAGAAATCCAGGACTGCTTTTGGAACTTAATTACATCTTGTATATAATTCAGTTATTGTTCTCTATCTTAATTTAAGTTTCTTCTTTTTAAAATCAATTTATCTGTTTTGGGATTTTTTTTTAGCACTAGCTGCCCTGCAAATGTGCAGGAACATTTAAAGAACATATACAGCATTAACCCCAAAGACTTTCACTGCACTTCTGACCACTGGTCGAAATGGCATCATTGGCTGCAAACATTTAATGACGTGACACAACTGCACTCAGCTGAACCCATGGCAGGAAATGGTGGATTGCCATGAGTTGGTCTGCTGGTTATTCAAGAGGAAGGAGCCTACCAATAGCAGTCACACAGTGAAATGAATGTAAGAAAACCACGAAGCACATTTACAAGATCATTTCACTGAGTTTAATCCTTTCAGTCTCAGATGGTTTGGGGTTTTTTTTAGTTTGGGGTTTTTTTTTGTTTTGTTTGGGTTTTTTTTACTATGTGCCCATTACTCAGATTCCTCCACAGATGGCATTGTCTGTGTAAGAAACAGGGCACTGGACTAGACACCTTGAGGAGGATATCCTTCCTACCCCTCTGTCCTCCCATCCTGTGAGCAGGTTGAAAAGCTGTGAGTCAGCCTGCCCTGAAATGCAGTTTCCCACCAATAAAAGGCAAGGAAACATTTCTCCTGGGTATGCAGGGCTGGGAGGACCTTTACATGGGCTAATACAGACTAAGAGAATGATCACATCATTAGACAGAAAAGTGAACAGTTTACCTTCAAAGAGATGGAACAATCAGTCCCAGAGAGGCCATTAAACAAGTAATGCATAAATGTGCAAATTACATCTAAAGCTTTACGTGGAATGAGTGAAGAAGGAAAAACTGGAAAACAACATCAGTTGCTGGAAAGACCATAGGGCTCTGCCGATGGCATTAGGAAGGAAGTGGTAGTGCACTCTTACCTTCGAGAAGGTGTTTCAGTCGTGGGACACCAGCTGCATCCCATGCTGTGAGCTGGCCATACAGGCAGTGGAACCCCTGTGAGACTTCCCCAGGCTGTCACAGGTCACAGCACTGGGGCCCTCCAAACCAACAGCTTGTGCTGGCTTTTTGCGTGTTATTGGTGACTGATGTCAGCAAGGTTTTATTTCCCAGAGGGGAAAAACGTAAGAGCAGGAAAGGAACAACAAGGAAAGGAGAGGGTGTCTAGAGCTAAAAAGTGATGGAGCCACAGGCTTGTGTTCTTACCTGGATGCCTGTTGGTGCTGAGGCTGGCTGGTGTGAGCTCCCTCCTCTCCTTCTGATGTTAGCTGCCAGCATGCCGAGGCCCACGGGCCAGGTCCGACATGTCCCAGCTGCATCGCCATGACCCAGCGTGTGTAAGAAGAGCTGTGAGAAAAACACACAGAGGGATAGGAAAAGTGAATACATCACAAACAGAGGCAGGACTGTTAAAAGACAGGGAAAACAGCAACACAAAAAAGCTGTACAACGCTAGAGGAAGAAAGCCCATGGAGACTGGCCAGGCAGGTGGGTGGGTACAGCCAGGACTGGCCTTACAGGGCCAAGCACTGACAGCAGGCTCCCTTACCGGACCACCAGTGCCCTTCAAGGGCATCTGCCAGCTGGTGTGTTTTGCCTTGGGAGCCACCAAAGCATCTGGGTGGCTACGAGGTGCAGAGGTCCTGCAGCAGGGATACTTCCCCCATGTTTGCTCCCTGGCTGGCAAAGCCACCTTCTAATCTAACAGTGCTTTCACACCTACATATTTTTCTTTCTTCCATATCCACACCACCATCGTTATCCAAACACGTTTGTTTTTGTGTTTTTTAAGAGTGCAATTTTAAGCATGGTTGGGTTTTGTATACTGTTTATTAAGAGAAAAGGTCACAGCAATTTTGCTTTGCAAGCCATCAAGGAGCCTATTTCATAAGGCTCAGATCCTCAGCACAAATTAATACAGCCCTCAAACAACCTTGGGCTTCACAGTTTGCTTTTCCTTAGCACCAGTCTTTCCAGTAATTTAGGCAGCCCCACACGTGGGCTGCAGGGCAACAGCCTTATCTGGAAGGCTGAGGAGGAGGGGGATGAATTTAGTGAATGCATTAATGCTTTTTTTTTTTTTTGAGCAGTGACGGATTTAAAAGGAGCAAAATAGCATTCCCAAAATTACAGGCAATTTCACTAATTTACTATTATCTGGTGTAGCAGAATTTTGACAGCAACGGCCACGGTGTGAGTTACTGTGAGGCGTGTTGTAAGATGCTGTGATCTTTGCACAGCCAACCCATTTTTTTTATATTGAACTTTGAACACACTGTAGCGTCTGCGCCTGTGGAGAGATGGCCCAGGAAACAGCTAGAATATTAAGTACCCAGTTATATGTCTCCCAAAGGAGGCTGCTGCTAATATTATACATTACAACAACATTGCCTGAATGGTTTATTAATGGTAGCAAAACAGAGTGAATACGACATACAATGATAATAACAATAAATGTTATTTATACGGTGCCTATCTGCGACAGCGCTCTAGAGGCCTCACAAAAATACACTTAAAATGCTAGCATTGCAGTATTAAAATATGCCCAAAGTCTCAGCAAGTAAAATGGATTTGACATTTAAAATGTGATTTACCTATATGCAGTGCCTTTAGCAGCAAACTTACATTTTAGATGGCAGATAGACATTTCTAAAAATCACTGATGGTTGTGTTTCCCCAAGTGTTTGGAAGCCAACTTAAGCTGATATAAAAAGATTTTGAGCTTGAACCATCTGTAGGTTCCTTCCAGGATTCAGAGCAGATTACATGGAAAGAGAAGCTCCTGAAGCAACCAGTGACGTTGGATTTTGTGTCCACACAATCACAAATGCAAGGTTATAGAAATGAACTTGGGTTTAAAATGTAGAGAGTGCAAGGCAGCCAAGATAAACCAAAACGCCTCTGGATCCTCCTTTTATATTGCTGGATAAACAGTGCTGCGTATTTGACAGTCCTCCTCTACTTCCTCTGCATTTCCAGCTTTGGAAACACCTTTCTCAGCTCTTGTTACGTGTGTTGGGGTTTACCTCCTTGAGCAGCCTTCTGCTGCCTGAGCAGATGAGGTTGTGCTGGGGCGCGCGGTGGCTGCCTCCTGACCTCCCAGCCCAGCCTGGCTTTCCACAAGGGGTTGGAGCTGGTATGCTACCTCATATCCGCACCGCCCTGGTTCTCCTGCCCGTGTCCACAGCCTCTCCTCAACACCCTGGCTCTAACCTCATGCATGCGAAACACGGCAGATTCTCAGGTGCTGGCATGAGTGTCAAAATGAGCAACGTTTAGAGGAGCAGCAAGTGCCAAACTGCAAAGCCAACAATTTCCAGGGCTCACATCCCCTCCAGGATTACAGGGTCTTTCTTTTCAATAGCTGTAACTTCAAAAGTTACCAGCAAAAAATGAATGCTGGAGCTGCCAGAAAGCTCTGCAGACTAGCCTGGGGAAAGCAACTGAGCAGAAGGGGACAGAGACTTTAGGTTAATACATTTATTTATGGATGGTGATGATAGCTGGGTTAACTGACAAATTCAAACCTGACTCTTCATTCTTAAGCACTGTATCTGATCAAATAGCCAAAATCACATTCCACCACCGTGCCTGGTATGCAATTACAGAGCCATCTTCCAGTTCTTTGTTTTACAAAGTGTTGCATAGCCCAGAGATACCTGACCATGTTTGAAAGGTTTATTAAGAAATAGTAACAAGGCTTTGACCAATGCCCTATTTATCTGCTAAAAACCTTTCTATATGGACTTCTGATGGCATCACAGCATAGCTAAAAGGAGCATGAGCTCATCTTTCTGCCTGAAGACTTCTCCCTTTGAACATTCTGAATTAGGAACCAAAACATCCCATGTTCCCTTGCCTCATCTTCCCACACCCAATAAATCAAAAATGGAAAACACTAAGTATATAAGGAGTGTGCGTGGCATAACCCAGAGGCACGCTGTGCTCATCAAATGCTATTTTACAAAAGCTCATTTATATATATATGTGTGTGTGTGCGTGTGCATGTGTATGTGTGTATATACAAATTTCAGTGGATTGCAAGCAGCAGCAGCATTTTAAACCACCAGAAAACTCGGCCCCAAATTCTCCATAGAAAGTATATAAATAATTAGAGCAAAACTGTTCTTAGTCCCAGAGCTTCTCTATGACCACACAAGGATCTTCCACCATCCCTCTCCACCTAAGGCCAGCCTTTTTCTTTAACTGTGAACAATGACAATTTCTCCATTATCAAAGAACCCGGGGGAGAAAAATTGTCTTGTCTTTGCATAAAACACCACTCGTTTTTATGCTTTATATAAAATAATAATGAATGTGGAAGGATCGCTAAGTTCCAAATCAATCACAGTCTTTTGATGTTATTATTAACTGCACATACTCCATTCTTGTGGTTTATGGTATCATCAGAACCCCTCAATTGATTTATACCCTGGTGATCTAGTTGTCTCTATTCATTATCCCATATTTAATTAATATATGCCTCAGAAGGAGTTGTCAAAAGACAAAGTTAATTATAGCAGAAAAAAAAATCTAGTTGAAATCACATGTCATATTTTAGTTTAGTGACAGCTCCCACAAAAGATCATTTTAGCCGCTTCTGTATTTTTTCTGCTTCTCTGAATAAATACTATTGTATTTTCACACCCAAGTAATACAGAAGACTTGTCTCTAGTATTTACAAGGCACTTTAGGCCACAAAAAGGTTTTTTACATAATTAATCTTTTATTAAATATTTGCAATTTTTGAGCTATGCTTAAAAACCTGATTCGGAAGAATGGAGACTTTGGCAACAGATTCTTAATCAGGTTCAAAAAAGCACCCTTTATGAGGGGAAAGCGAGTATTATACAACCTGTAGGTAAATAAATCAGAATTTTTATTCAAAATTATTCCAGCTGTGTGGGCAACCCTTTTTGAGATGCTTTCACCACGTTCAAACAAATGACTCCTTCCGGAGGAATGTTTGCAGAAACAGTACATTTTAAGTTCATGTTGGAAAATATTGATATAAAGTGAACATTTTAAGTCTTAAGTATAAATATGCACTGTGGGAATTTGATTCAAAGCTTTGGACTCATCCAATCAGAGGTGTGAGGCTCACACATCCAAATAAAGTTATCCTGCTTGTCTTGACTTAGGTATATTTAAAATTATATCTGTCAGAGCCCACTTAAAAATAATATTGATTTTAAGGCACATTTGCAGAATTTTAGTGAATTATTTTGAATTATGAATATACTGAGAAAATCCTATCTGTTCCCAGGTATAACTTATTAAAAGAAACAAAAAATATTAGTCTTAGTAAGCTGGGGTTGAATGCTGCTGTGTACGTAGCACTTGCACTCTTTACATTACATATGCTGATGCAAGAAAACTATTAATCTGATATTTTTAACACTTATTGTTTAGGATTCTTTTCTCATATATCTGTGTTCATTTTGCTACTGACCTCTTACTCTAGGTCTGATAGTAAAATCTCAGAAGGATGACAAAGTTAGAAATATAAAACATGCCAAAAAACTATCTAAAATTATTCCACCCATTAAAAATGCCCTTATTCCATATGCTCATACCTTCCATTACACAGAATTTTACTGTATACAGCCCCCACTTATGTTCCTTTATAGAAATCCCCTTACGGGACTCCACCAGACAGCTGATGTCCCTTTACTACAAAGACTCCCAGACGTTTTAGGCTGATAATTAGGCCGATAATTAGGCTGATAATTAGGCCATGCCGTTTTAGGCATGTAGTGACAGGACAAGGGGGAATGGCTTCAAACTGGAAGAGGGCAGGTTTAGATTGAACATTAGGAAGAAGTTTTTCACTTTGAGGGTGGTAAGGCACTGGAACAGGTTGCCCAGAGAGGTTGTTGAGTCCCCATCCCTGGAGGTGTTCAAGGCCAGGCTGGACGTGGCCTTGGGCAACCTGGTCTAGTGGGAGGTGTCCCTGCCTATGGCAGGGGGGTTGGAACTCGATGATCTTCAAGGTCCTTTCCAACCTAAACCATTCTATGATTCTATGATTCTATGATAATTACTGTCACCCCCCAAAATTTCTCCACCGCCAGCACCGCTGCTAAGAAATCTGTGATTACATAAATGTTATTCCAGGTTACAGGTCTGCAGACTTGTCACAGACCACTTATGGACCGCAGACTAGCATTTGGGAACCAGGGCTTTGAGACTCGACTTCCAGTTGTGCATGTTTACATAGGGTCCACCAACTGTATATGAGAGATATCTACAGAATAAATGATATTGCCACAAAGCATTCGAGGACACCCACACTAAGAGGCACAACTCTGCTCTTGATTATAGCACCATATATATAAAACCACTATAACATATATTTTATCTCCTGAAATCTTTCACGCGGGGATTTTTTGTCATCAGCAGATTCTTAAACTAAATTGGGATTTCAGACTTCATTTTTTCCCCATCAGATCTGACTACAATGTTTCTGGCTGTCATTCTGCAATGCTGCCGCTCTGGAGTAACCCAATCCTTCCCTTGGGGTCCCAAAATTTTCAGAAGTCTTCTGAACGCTGTTTCTGATTTGGAACCTGTAACATTAGTATCCACGACAGTCATAGTGCGCTGGTATGTGAAATTGAAAAATATCTGTGCCTGTGGGCAATGGTAACAACAATTAGCCCATCAAGCGGGAAAACACGTCCTAGCATCCTCATTGTCCCCTGCAAGATTAACGCTGCTTCATGAGCTGCCTGGACATCAGCAGCACGTCCCAAACAGGGACATGGCAAACATAGTTGTTATGCTCTTCTCTAGAAGACAGTACTGTTAGCGAAGACCTACCATCCCTCACCCTCTAAAGCTAACGTTTTCAAAACTGGGTGGACAAAACTGGATTCCTTGGCCAACATTTCAATATTTGACGTTTTGATCTTGTCAAGCATGTAGTCATATGCTTTTCTGTGTGGCAGTATATTTCACCTCAAGAGGGCCGCTGCTCCACTTACAAAATTGATCACAGTTTTCAATGCTTTGCTAAATTTCCAAAAACTGATCTAAAGGTACCACTGCAGGAGGTGTGTGCGGGACCCACAGAACCTCCCATCCAGCTCCCTTTTGTTACAGAATCCCTAAAGGCATCATCCTGAGCATCCCCTGCCACCCACAAATCCCAGGGGACGCAATTTCTGGAGCAACAATGAGTATCTAGCAGAACTGGTCAACTTATTATTTGTAAGTCATCCAGCAAATTGAGTGATGTTATTTTGCTTCATTAACCATTTCTGAGCAGACTTCAACTTTATACCTATTCATTTACTGTTTGTAGCCACCTAACACAGCTAAGACAAGGAAGTTTTAGTAAGAAGAGAAAACATTTAAGCTGCGCTCCTTATTTAAGTTTCTTGGATGTGCGACTTAAAACATTTGAAATAATGAACACAAGAACATAAGAAGCAATTATAGAATGTAAATATGGATAAATATATAAACTATTGTTTATATAACTAAAATAAGTATTAAAATATTGCTTATATAACTAAAATAATACAAATATATAATAAATCACACGAGTATAAATACAAATACGAATAAAGAACACAAAACCCCCAAAGAACATAAGAAACAAGCTAGGCCCTGTAAGTATCAAAAAAGGAGGTGCATCATGAACAAGTCATTTCACAGGGGAATATACTTTTGCAACATTTGCAATATTTGACCCGTTATGATTCCTAAGAGCAAGACTGACCATAGAACAACACAGTTTATAACCATTCAACCTATATAAATCTATTTATCGACTTCCAAGTTTCTCTCTTAATTTTTACCCTTGTTCAATACTTTTTCTCCGCAATAAGCATGCATTCACAGGTTTGGGATTTTCTAATACAGCTGTTTAGGCCGGCTTATTGGCATGTATCAGTGAATAAAGTATTGTGCCCTTTAAATTGTATCTCAGCTGGGACAGTACAGTGACCAGAATCAGAGAGCTTGTCTGTCAGGGTGGGGAGCGAACATCTCCCATCACCTTCTCAGAGGCACTCCCTGCTCCAGCAACTGTATGTTTAAGGACAGAATATGATTTCCTTGTGGTACTTTTTTCAAGTAATGCAGGAATAGACGCTGGCACTCAGATACAATGGTAATGGATATGGGCCGAGGAAAAAAGGAAAACAAACCTGTATAGAATGGAGGGTATCGATATTCTTTCATCAATACAAGGACACTAAAAACACATTTTAAAAAGCTTCATCAGACCGCCTGTGTGCATTCCTGCCACAAATCACCGCTGTCCTCATGAATTTACAGAGGAACCTAGTAAGTAAATACCTCTTCTTCACTTGTATAGTAAAAATGGAAGAAAAAAAAAAGGTTGTGAAGTGTCTGCTTGGGAGTATATACAAACTAAATCAAAGGTATTGTTCAAAATTTACAGCAGGTCATCTCTTCTTTTTTCCTATTTCTTTTCAATATCGAATGAAGGGCTGACCAGCAAGGTCAAACTTTCCTTATTAATGAGGCATTGCTATAGCTTTGTCTCATTAGGGCACTCAGAACTATGCATTTACTGCAATTTGCAGCACTTAATAGAGAAAGGTCAGAGCGGGTTACGTTCAATTTCCACTTGGCAGAGGGAGGAAAAATGGAAGCAATTCATTTGCACAAATTTGAATAATTCTTCTCAGTCTCCTTTTCTTTATCTATGTCTAGATAATTCCTGCATCTTAGCCCGCTCACAATCATCCCAAACCTGCCAACAGACGGCTTTCTATGAAGGCTGTAATGGAGCTGACAGATTCTATGAATCCAGGTGTCAAAATAAAGCCATTCAGCTCCCCCCCCTCCTCCTCTCACAACAGGGAATAGGAGCTGCCTCTAGTGAGCTCTTAAACTTATCATAAATGTATCAAGATTGCTGTGGGCCATGAAACAGCTGTAGACAATTAATCTTTCCACAATTCTTCGGCATAAGAATTGCTTTCCCCGCGAAGTAACATCTGCCATGCTGAGGTGATTATTCATGGGCAATGGGCGCCACCATAGTTTTATGCATAGAGCCATCAGTGGCAATGAAGCAAAATTTATAGTTTTCCCTGGTTCAGTAAAAATAACATTTCAGCTGCATTAAAATGTCATCCATCAGCATTGTCCCAGAGCACAGGGCCCCATCTCATCCAAAGAAATTAAAAAGTATTCATTTTAATGGTAACTTGCGAAGCTTGCAGTGACATTGCNTTTTTTTGTAAGCAATATTGAGGAGGAGGAGGACTGAAGGAAAAGGTTATGTGGTGCAGCGAAGCTGAGGATTAAATGTGCTACTAGGGAGTAATGATATACCAATTACTGGGCTGCTGGTTCTTATTTATTCATAACCCCTGAACGCTTAATCAAAAATCCTTGAATCAAATTGAACAACTAAAGAAGGAAAGTTATTTCACAGAGATAATGTAATTCTTCAACTTAAAAAAAAAAAAAAAAGAGAGAGAGAGTGCCAAATGGATATAAAGGCAAGACATGGCTCTTGCCAGAGTGGTAAGGTTAGTCTTTTAAAACATTAGCTTAAAGGAGTAGGGAAATTTAAGCCGGAAATGTAATGGTCGTAATTTACAAGCGAGTTTCTATTCTAACTCCTAGAGTAAAGCTGATTAATGTCTGCTTTGGCAGCCTGCTCGAGGGAGAGAAGTGTGCAAAAACTTACTGTGTGATTTTAAAGTGCTCTGTGTTGCTCATGTGTCATGTGTAGATTGCAACCATCGGGCTGTTCAGGTAGCACCTTGCTCCGGCAAGCATCGACAAGTCAAGGACTGCTTAGGAGCCGAGGTGCCATTCACGTGAGCACCCCAGATTTAAGATTATTTGAATACTTACATAAATGAAAGATATTTTTCCTTGGTAAAGAAGTGACTGAAACAAAGAACGGATCACATCTGTGCCTTTTGAAATTGGACCTGGCCTGTACAGGCTCCATGGCCCAAAGGAATTCTTGGGTCCAATGTGCACTTCTGAGCTACCACTAATGCTCCTGATTTATTTTAGGATGAGAGAAACAGCAGTTAGAGTAGGAAATGTATGGAAAAGGTTTCAAAATCTCCAAGAGCTGAATTTAAATATGTCTACATTCACAATTTCAGGAAAATTGAGCTGACTTAATTTCTAAAGCATGTTAGGTCAACAGTGGTAGCAATCTGCACAAGCAAAGTCTTTCAGAAGGAGAATTAGAAGGTATCTTATCTTAAACTTTAAGGATAGACTATTTATGAAGGCACATCAGCAGTGAGATAATAGATGAAGCACGCACTGAAGGAAGAGCTTCCCCACTGGAGCAGACTTGGCTCCAGGCAGCCTGGGGCACTCATGGAGCAAGTTTTGTCTTTACCTACTAGGTTTACTTCAGGGTGTCTGCAGACCAATTTAACTGACCAGTTTGAGAGTCATACCTTTACCCTTTTTTCCGTAGCATTTCTGTGGAGACAAGCTTTCTCAGAGGGTTCATATCCTCTGTGTTTTGTGTTTCTCTCTCTCATGATCCACCTCATTATGATGTGAGTGTCCAAAACAGAAATTCAGGCTTGGAACAGGACTCAGATCTCAAATCCTTCAGAAAGTTAAGCGATACCAAAATATATGCTGCCGAGTCTGGAACAGCTCTAATTTCGATAAAACAACCATAGCAGGTAGATGGACTTTTATTACACTACCTAATTCTGAAAGTACAGCTTGCTCCAAGAAAAATACTTCCTTCTGTCTTCTGCAAGTCTCTAGAAAATGCCAAAGGCACAGCAAGAGACAAATTCCCAGTCTAGTGCCTTTATCTGAGAAGGCAATTAATTATGGTCTAAAAGAAAGACTGCATTCCTTGAAGTGAGAGGCAGGGCTCTGAGGACCTGAGTGGTAGTGAGCAACTCCAATGAGGAACAAGCAGGGCTGTGATAAATTTTTACCTAAAATGTCTGGGTTTAGCTTCATTCTTCTGTTTCCTATGCAGTAGGAGGACTGACTCAAGGCCCACATCTCAGATGATGGAGGCTTGAGCTGATCTGTAAAGGATCCTACACTTTTTATTATTTGCTGTGGAAAAGAAAAAACTTGCAAAGCTATGAGACCTATCCCCAACACAGGACCAAAAAAAAATCATTTTGATGGTTTGCATAAATTCTTTCAGTCCCACTGCTGATTCATTGGAAAGGACAGGTTCAGCTCTTGGGTCCTGACTGACCTCACTTGAATTATGAGGGGCCTTGCCTGGAAGAAATATTACTGTTGGCAAGATCAGAAAACAGCAACAGTGCCTGCCAGGCCCTCTTGAGACTTCAGCGATCAGCTTAAGTGGCACACTGAAGGACACAAGACTCAAGAGCAAAGCAAATACTGAAGGGGAATTGCAAGTAACAAATCCTGTATGGATTCAGAGAGAGAAGGTAACAGCTAGAAAGAAATTATCTAAGAAATAAATTTGACTTAAGGAGAAAATACAGATCGACTCATCAGTGTGGAAAGGAAAAGACATCTGATCTGTACTAGACTCCTTCGTTGAGTGAGAAAGATAAAGTTTAAGGAGGCAAAAGAAACCCTTATGATAAGAAGCCAGAGAATGAAAGCAGTGGGAAAAGCTCTGAGAAAGTTGGGAAGGCAATGCACAAAATAAGAAAAAAAAAAATCATGTGAAGGAGAACAACAAATATAAAGTAGCAGAGAAAGCAGGCACCTGATACAGTGAATTTCCAGCAGTCAAGGGTTCACTGTCTGCAGCCTTACACTCAACTTGTGAAATTCCATCTAGGGAACACTGATCGAGATCCCTCCTGGTTTCCACAAGTAATCTAAACTTTCCTGGATTCAGCCTATGTGCAGAAATAGCAACCTTTGGGTCCTGCTACAGCTGAGAAAGCACAGTAATCCAGAGAAAGCATACACTTCGCTTTTTCATAGAGGTTTTACTTTCGTCTGATCTTGGACTGCATTCCTTAATCTTAAAAAATATGGGGTTTGGCTTATGAATATGCAGCTCTTCATGAACAGAAAAAGTCCAGACTGTGAATGNGAGAAAAAATGCAAACTCTTCCTCTTTTATTTTTTTCAGTCAGAGAGGCCAGGACAAAACCACCCAGAAACTCGAACAAACAAAAAAGTCTGCTAAATTTCATATGCTTAGCTCTGGGAATGAAAATAAGTCAACCTTTATTTTGTGCGCTATGGAGCTGCCTGGAAGCTTATATCAAACTATTTTAGTTATAAGGTAAGAATTGGGTTTCACAAGCACTAAAACGGGCTCAAGTTCCATTCAGTACTGCCCCTGTCTCTGACAGCTACAAGTAGCAGACTCCCCAGGAAACTGCATAAGATCAAGACGGAGCATTTGTTCTCCTGGGTGTTATTCACAGTTTCTAGCAATGAATGTTTTGGGTATCTCCTGAGCCAGAGGCTGCCTCTTCCACATCACTTGTAATACCCAATCCTCCTCAAAGTGCAATTGTGCTTTTGTTGAACTACCAGTTTCAAGCAGGTCTAGAGAGCTACCCTTAACTCAGTGCTGTCCCTACCCCTTCCCACTACCACCCATCTCTGGAGAAGGGCATTAAGATAGATGTTGATCAGTGCTACTGGCAATGGCCCACGCAGAAGAGCATCATGTGAAGGGCTCATGGAGAGGTTGGCCTTCCTTGGCAATAACCCACCTTGAGCTCTCCAGCTTTTCTCAGCAGCTCTCAGGGCATTTGCTTTCCTAGGAGGCCAGGTCTCTTGTGCATTCAGGGGAGAGACAGAACTTCTCCACGTGACTCTCTTGAGTCTCAAGAGGGGAAATTGGCTGAGGTGTTCAACTAGGTGAACCCTTTTCTGGAAGTTAGCAATACAAGCATGATTTGGCTTTCAATTTAAAAATGTTTCAACTCAAATGGTAAGCCACAAGGCTTTTAAAATTTGGCTCTTTTTTAAGCTGTACTATTACCCTTCCCAAGAAATGTTAGGACAAGACAATTAACCATGTTATTGATTTTCTAAAATAGCAATCTTACTGTGACTTCATCAGGAAATCTGCTGATGCCAGGCCATAACTGCACTCACTGGCCACACCAAGCCATCTTTTCAAACTAGGAAGGTCTCTCTCACCTTGAAGATGCCTGGGTTTCATCATGACACAGGCTGAATACTTTGAGGGATTTGTGAAGAGCTTTTAACAATCATTTATTATCTGAGGCCCAGAAACCCCAATGGAAGCTCATGCTCATAACGCAGATCTGCACACTGTTATCCAACATCCCCACACTAACTCGCTTTAACAGAGTAAAAATGTGCAGGGCAGCAGCAGTGTCATAAGCTGCAGTACATCTGAGGGTATGTCTCAGGGAACCTGCATCTGAGTCGCTCAGCCAGGATGAAACTGAACCTCTGTGTCCTCCCATACGAGGTGAATCATGCATTGGATTTAACTCACCAGGCTTCACAAAAAAGAACAACTGTACTTCTCTTTTGCTGGGCAAATGTACCAGTGCAATTAGGAACAGTTCATCAGCTCCAGCCAGAGGCGTTACTCATAGGCAAAAAAGAATATAGAAACCATGGCAGATAAGTACTCTGTTAGCCACTTGACAGGTGAGGTGATGAGGAGATTACAGATGATCTGCTTAAAGTCATGTAAGACTGCAACCAACCTGCGAACTGTCCTCAAATCTGCAGTCACTCATCCATCAAGCACTCCTTCATACTCATCTTTCTTCTTGGTACATGGCAAGATGCACTACCAGCCAGCAATTTCTCAGCAGCAACACCCGTGCACGCTGAAAGAAACAATTTAAGGAGAGCTGAGGGTCTTCTGTTAATTTAGCAAACCGCCATTTTTTCTGTCCTACCAAAGTCACTGCAAGGAGAGAATCTGCAGTGAGAAGGAACGACATGTTTCTGCAACATCAACTCTCAGCCAACAGCACCCATTCATTCACTTTCTAGCAATAATAGAAAATATGAGGTGTTCACATTTGGAGCCAAGGAGAGAACAAATTAAATCTTTTCTCATATTCTTCCCATAGAGTTAAATACCTTTTTTTTTTATATGGTTATTTACTATAACTTTACTTCATTACTGTTAAAGACATTATTTCATGTTAAATGTTGTGGGTCTTTTAAAATAGGAGACACTGGGGAAAAAAAATAGAGCGTTGCTTTATCAAACACATTAAACTCTATATCTATCTGATTTTAAAAAATTGTGAAGCACAAATTATCCGGAGCTTAGCACTCAGTGTCTCTTCCTTGGCCTATAAAGTCAACAGTTATGGTGTTAAAGTTTAATCAATCCCATAAAATGTTACTCAGAAAGTGACCCTGGTGTTATGGCTGAAGTACATCTCCTACATTAAAAAGCACTTTCATGGAAGCCAGAGCAGTGTTATTGAAAGAGAGAGCTAATAGGTATCTAGATGAGGTTATGAAAGGGAGGTGGAAGTAAAGGAGAGTGTTGGGAAAGGCAGTGGAAGGAGGAAAGTAACAACAGAGGGAGGAGAAAATCCCTTTTTTCCAAGTGGTTCCTGGCAGAGCTAAATCTAAATACATGAATGTTCAGGTTGGAAGGATAAAAAGCTCTTTTGACAGTTGCTCAAATGCAGAGTTCTTCATGAATTTCATAGTAGAGCCAGATGCAATTTTCACAGTCAACAGGGGAAGATTACAGCAAACAAGACCGACGGTAACATCACTGTAGACAGATGACAGAGTATGACTGATTCTTGCAAAGAGTAGGGTTTTGGTTAAGATGAGCTTAATTAAACTGCAACTTCATTAGAACATTATATTTGTTGGCAAAGAAATAAAGCCAGAAGATCACTAATTACAGACCGTGAATATTCTTTTTGAACTTTATTATCCTGACTATTGATTCATTTCCTAACATCCAGTTATCTTCCACTGCAATACACAAGTGCTCAATAGGATATACTAATCCTTGCCATATATTCTACTTCATATATGTTTTGGGTTAGAACAGCCAGCATCCTTTGATATTTGTATCACAGAACATGATGCATGTTTGGATATTGTCATCAGTGAAGATGATGAAAGCACATAAACACTTCTGAGGGAGGCAATATGGCTTAAAATCAGAAGTTAAGCCTACCAAGAAGTTCAAAACTGCAGAGCGTGCTGCCAGATCTCTGTATTTCACCCAGCAGAATTTAGACTCCACCATTCACCAATAGATTCATAAAAGTCTGTCAGATTTCAGGTCAAGATTATTAACTATGCTGAATCTTTGGTGCAATATATAATGTCTTCTAGACGCACATCCAAGCATACGCAAGCCGCTAAGATTATCAGAAGTATTCAGAAACTACTTGAGTTAGTACCTTACCAGAAATTGTCCCCTAAGTCAGATGCAGGAAAAACTAAATAGAGACAGAGTCTGAAGACAACTTAGTTTTAAGAAGCAGCTGAACAAAAACTATTTTAAGATCTAAAAAGATATTTCTTTTTCAAAGGCCTCTGTCTCCAAATTACCTGCCAGTGATTAGCAGCATATTTTCAGCCCTAAAGAAAACGATATTTGGTTGCTTCCTACTTATGTGAAATTTCAAGAGACTTTTTTCTCAGGGCTATGGATGATGAGAGGGACATATTGTATAGGTTATTTCAAGTTAGTTATACCCAAAGTAAGAATGTCATCTGCAGCACCATAACACAGCAAGGTGCTTGTGTTTCAGCATATTTTAACTAAGGTAATTAGTACCTGCTGTTTTACTAAAAGATTATCCATGCCTGATCTGGGGTGGATTCCAGTACTGCTATTCCAGAGCATCTTTTACTGCAGTAAGGATTTGCTTGTAGTTCTGAAGAGGAAAACAGCAAAGCTCTCATCTCAAGGAAAGAAAAAAAAATTTTGTAAGAATTGCCATTGCAAAATTCATATAGAAAACACGGCTGGACAGCTCCCTCAGCCTGCCCGGCCCCCCGAGGCAGACCCGTCGGCAGCCAGCCTTTGTTCCACAGCTGTTCTCCTCCAGAATCTGTTACAGCATCCAAAAGGAAACATCCTCCAAACTAACTGGAGTTACAACTCAAATAACCATATGCTCATTATCAAGTGAATAATTTACAAGGAAACAGATACCTGCAACGATTCCAATAGAAGGTAAGTATTGACTCTGAGGGCTTTGCAGATTAGACTGCATGTCAGAAATGAGCACAACCTAAAGAAGGAATTAGGACGAGTTATTCACAATTCCTATATGCTTGCAGTTCTGCACAGGCTATTCTGTAAACGCTGTTATATGCTAGAACTCAGCTGAACAAACTTTAATGTACAAAGGCATCAGAATGTATTGTCCAGGCTCATACCAAATTATATTAATCTGAATTTCACTTTGAACCTTGTAGTTCATGCAATTTGGAATTCCTCTAAGTTTTTATAGTGTTCAGAGCAGAGGGTTTGACTAGTTTAATCTTGAAAAGTATGGCAATGCGAGAAATATTTTAATAAATGTAATCCTTTAATCAGAAGGGAAATCATAGAATTCTGTTATTACTTCTAAGCAGCACTCACAACTCAAACACTGAGGCATTCTGTACAGTGTTTATACCTAACTATGCCAAAACTTGTCTTTGACATACCTATTCTGACTGCAAGGCAAAGGTATTGAATAAAATGATGAGAAAACCCACCTTATTAACTCAAAGACCTTGAATTTTTCTGGTGAATTTAAAAACATGAAGAAGTTGATATAAATGGAGCACAACTTCTAAAGTCCTCAACTTGCTAATGGGTCCAGATCTCCAGAATGACCAAAGCTGCAAGAGCAAAAGACTGATTAACTTATTGTATCCATCTTCCAGTCTGCTAGAGCAGTTTATATACTTTTTTTACCACCCCGGTTATCTTTAAACAGATTTAACCACAGGTTTTCCTCCTTGCTGAGAGACTACTGCAAAGTCACGGCTGCCACCACCAAAGTCTTCCCTCGATATTTAAACTAAACATTTTCATCTTGTTATTATAAATTTTTATGTCCTATATACAATAAATATTTCCCCTTTTTTAATTTTTTTCATGATGAAAAATATTTGTACCCCATGATTTCTTGCTCAAAATGGAAACGTTTGTAAGGCAAACAGTAAATCATTCGTCTCCCTGACATGTCTCAGAATAGCAAAAATCAGTGAAATTCTCTTTAAATAATTTCACACCAAAATAAAGCTCTTTCTCATCATCTCGACTAGGAACATATTGCTAGAGAACACACATATAGTCTCCCATGGGAGGAAAGTCTAGTATTTAGCAGAGATGCAATTAATTATGAACAAATAAATATAAGTCTGCCTTCACTATGAAATTTAGATACAGATCAGTGTTTGAATCTCCCCAGCACAGTGGGAGGGTTGCTATTTCAGTATTCTTCTGACCAGTCTATTCAAATTATGAGCTAAAAAGGGCTTCTTTTTTTTTGTTCCCTTAAATAACTTATTAGTTAAAAGGATGTGAATTAACTTAGAATGAATGTTCAATTCATATAGTAGAATCGCCATCATCATTATTACAGGAAGCTCTAATCATTACGCAGCCACTAATATAAGACATTCTGCTAGCTTGCCTTTAATGAACATGACTCACATTTCACTTTAATGATTCCTACACCCGTGTCTCCTCTGTGCCTTCTCCTTCTACCCAACTGTGGGGGAAGGGTGGCCTACATAGCTTTTTAAAGATGAAAGGCTACTTTTTAACAGGGGAGTCACTACCAGTACCTCTACTTTATAGGAGTTCACAACTGCAAAGCCTTGGAGAAATCTGAAGTCCAGAAAGTCCTCGGAGCTGTCTCCTTTCATGGAGTCTCCAACTGGGCCACCCAAAATGATGGCACACCAAAGGAGTGATCTCCTCAAGGGGTCTGAACAGTCTGCAGCATTTCCTCCAGAAGAGTCACCTTCTCATCTTGCTCAGTCAACTTACTGTTTTCTACAAGAGAATGCAAGAGCTTAAGCAGAGCAGGGCTCACAGAAAAGGGGCTTGCAGAGGTGGCAATACAGAGATGCAAGAGCATTGCATTAAGGACACGCAAGTCAAAGAGCCTGTGGGAATATTCCAAAAAGAAGCCCAGCACCTTACACCCTCCTTTCTCACCCAAATCTAGCCTCACTGTAAAAATCAGGTAATGAGATACTGAAGCTTCAGATGGCTAAAACAGTCCATGTGGTCCGCTTACCTCCACCTCCTTGGGTCTTAAATATCTTCACAGCATAGATCATTTCTCAAAAAATCCACCTCAATCAGGTCACAGTCAGAAATATCTCTGTGGCAGCTATAAACTATTGTTTGAGAAGCATTACTAATAACAGCCATCAAGAAGCACAAAGTTAGCTTTTCACAAGTCCACTACATAATAAAGACACCCAACCGTATTCACAGAATGAGGGATAAATAAAACGGCTAATTTGCACAGGACTTCCATTACATTCCTTAAATTTTTCTGCCAGAACTACACAATTGAGCTGCAGAATTAATTTCATTACAAAGCCCATCATTTAAACAGAATCCTACTCCTGTTAACCTGACTGCTAGAGCAAATGCTATGCCATGTGTTATCCCAGCCTTCCCAAAGGATAAGACTTTAATAGTTTGACACAGTCAGGTGCTGGTTTTATGGTGGTGGCTACAGGTGTAAATAAATTACTTCTTTACACACCAAGAAATTCTTTATTGCACTCCTCAGTCAAATAGACTAAAGCATTTTACAGCATTCCTGGGAAACAGATAAAGAAAAAGTAGAGACAACTTCACAGAAGTCCCCTCACATCCATCCCATCCAGGGGTGATGTCTGGCACATAACCACAAAGCGCCCAGCCGCCTGAGGCCAGGGCTGAACAATACTACAGCCACTTATAACACTGGCGTTAGCCTAGTGGGGAACAGTATCATTACTAAAGCTGGTTGAAAAGTTCAACATTACAGTTTACTTCCCTTTGTTTGGTAGCATTTAGTTTTTCTTAACTTTTACACACACAAACTCCTTTCCTCCTGTCATTAAATTTAGAGAGGCTGGCAAAGTTAAATCTCACTAACTTTCTTAAAATACTTTAATTGTCCAGAATCTGTTTAATATCCAGTCTTACAGGCAGCACCGTATAGGAATGCTGTTTGGTCCACACCTGACTTAGAGGCTCCAAAATACACCTGTCGTTCATACTCCACAGGGTCCTCCTAGCAAGGGACAAGGATGGGGCACAGAATGAAGCTCCCATGTCAAAGGACTTGACTGCAAGCAGGGGAAACCCAACATTTTAGGAACAGCACAGGGAGCAAAACAAGTCCAAACCAACAAGGAACCCCCTCCTAATTACCCGAGAACAAGAGACTGCCCTTTCCCCACACTCTTTGGCTACAGCTATCCATGATATTTATGCCCATGATTAGCTCCCCAGTTTTATTTGTTATCTTTTTACAGCACATCCCTTTATGCCCAGTGCTCTTAAGAGATGCAGGAGTTTCTTCCATTTCAGTTTTGGAGGACCATAGCTATTATTTCATGCATTCAGCTCTTCTGCAGTTGCTTCCTATTACCCTTTAAAACTGTACAACAACCTTTTCTCACTTTGGTCTACAGCACACATGGATTTGTGGGATCACAACTGAACTATTCCTGGAAATGCTGAACATCTCATGGCCAAAATTCATCTGTGGTGTAGTTCAGCAGCTCAATCCATCAACACTGAATTTGGCCTAACATGTTAGAGTAGTTTTGGAACAGGAATGGAACAAAGTCAGCTAAAACAACATTTATGGTATGAAAAGTTGACCAAAGCTTTCAGTGATCCCAGAACAAAATGCTTTCCATTTTGGTTTTGATTATAACAAAATTAAGATACTCTCCCCAGTACTCACTCACTGCTGCCATCCTGCTTCACATCTGTTACAACCAAGAATAGAAGCAGAACTGCTGATTACCACCAGAAAGACAGTTTTCTAGGTTGAAAGGTAGAAGGAAAAAACAGCTAACCCAGAAGAAAACATGGTACAAGTTCAGAAGCCTGCAAAACCATCCCAAGGCACCCAGGCATTGCCCACACGAAGTCCCTAAGTCTTTTGGGCCAAATTCAGACATTTCGGCTGGTGCTGAATAGCATCTTTCTCAAGTGGCTGCACAACAAGTGACTGTGAGCCCGTGAGTTAGACTCTGACCCTCACAGGCTTGTTCAAGTTTGCAATTATCCCAAAATGTATTCTTGTCAACAACACACAATTTTCAATACATCACCTGCTTTTCGAGTCGAATTAACACTTCACAGTCAGATTCTGCTTCCTAGACAACTCTATCCTAATTGAGACTTCCCGTGATTTTATTTCAAGGGAGAGCAAGAGCTTTCACTTGTGATTTTAGCTGCAGGGACAGATAGATAATGAACTGCATAGGTTTCTCCAAACAAAATATCACATCCCCTGAATGCAGCTACCTGACAAAAGACATTAGACTACAGAAGCTGGGACTGTGCTTAAGCTCAGACATGTATTGTTAAATGTGACATGCTCAATTTATCATTAGTTATGAAGTGAAAACGGATGAATACACATTCAATTTAGTTCAGCTGCTTTCTTCATTTATCACACTCTTTCATCATCCATCATTCTTCCCCGCCACCCTTTTGATTTGAAGAAATAACACACTTTCATAAGTTTAATCTAATTAATCATAATTGTAAGGTAATGTTCCCTTAATGAAGCGTATATTGGGCTTTATAAAGTTTGTTGCAATTTTAATAAAATCTGTCCCAGATAAAATCTACAAATGTTTTCAATGGAGCCAAAACCAGCCGTATCGCTCCCACTCATTACTAAGGTTGATGATGATGTATCAGTACAAAGAGTTGCTCAAGCATATTGTTCTTTTATAGAACCAATGTTTCAATAAATTGGAAAGCGTTCATCATTTTATGAGACAAGATATGCGGTTAAAAAAGTTAATTGAAGTAGAAACAAATGAGAAAGCCAACCTAAAAGATTTTTCACACATTATTGCTATGAAATATAGAATACTCGCTATCTCCTGAGAGCATCTCACATGCCAAAGACGGTATAAAGAAGAAGTTGATCCTTAGGAGCAGAAGTGGTGCACAGAGTTACTAAGTTTTGTTGCAGTTTTCCAACTGCAGTTAACCCAGAAGAGAGCCACTTTCTAGCAATGTCAGTAAACGTGTATCTTCATGCATCAGTCCAAGTCAGGAAATTTCAATTCTTCTCAGAACAGCTCAGCTTTGTTCACTGAAAGTTTTCCAGTCTTTATGAACCCAGATTTCATTTCCCCCCACCACTGCCTATGCTAGAAAAAATTGCTTACCTCATCTTGCTGTGATTTTCAAAGGTTCATAAAACATTTTGGAGCATCTGGGTAGAAAGTGCTGTGGAGATCAATATTACTTATGATGATTATTAATGAGCAATTTTATTGTATCATTATTAACATACATGGACTTTTTGTACCAAAATTAACATAACTTCCATTTGCTAACACCATAGTATACTCATTTGTATTTGTTTCCACTCTTATATTGTCAATTATTGCTAAGTTGCAAAAGCAGAAACAGCACACTAGAAAATTGACTTATTTTCCCACCAACAGGATTTCATATCTCGGGGCCACTAATGACAGATGTCTTTCCTTTTCAAAATCTGGTTGAAAGCTGCAATTTGCTCTAGGGGTTTTTGCCCAAGTCAGTACCCTGGTCATAAAGATTGCTGCAGAAGTATTGGCAAGTTCATATTCCACACATCCAACCATTTATCCAGAATGTAACGTCCATATTTTCATTTTCAAGTGCAGTTTTACTACCTTTATTTCAGCCTTTTTCCAAACTAGTGAGAAATTTCAGCAAAAGGAACAATTCTAACCATTATATGCTACAACCGCCACCACCATTGAGATGAAGGTTCACCTGGCACAATAATGGGTGAACAACCCAGAAAGCATCTATTCCAGCGTCTTATTCTGGTGCGAGTCATTATAGGATGCCTTCTCCTTTCATCAGGAAGGAGGAAAGACAATGTAATTCTACAGCTTGTTCCCTGGTTTACGTTGAGGATTTGCAGAGCTTTTTCCTTCCACTTTGTGAAATGAATGTGTGATGGTTTCTGGCAGACTGTTAGACAAAATGTGATTGTGACTCTCCCTTGTTGCGCACAAGATTAGAACTGCACAGCTGCCAGTGCTCCCTTTAGACCTGGCAAGTTATTTTACATACCACACAAACAGTGGTGGAAAATAGGGATTTAGTGGTTACAAACAAAGACAAAGGCAACACTAACAGGAACTAACTTCATGTCTAACACAGACTTACTGTGGCCAATTGCCTCTTTTAACAGCCACTTATTTCTGTAACTCACCCCTTGAAACACAGGAGTACACAGTTTAATAACCCACCAAGGACACAGAACACCTTAGCAGTAATTCCAGGAAGAGGAAATAACACAACAGCGGTAACAAGCCCTTGTAGCTGGAGTTGACTGCAATAAATTCATTTGTAAAGGAGCAGATACCCAGGAGAGATACCCGGGTCAGCCTCTTCCTAGACAGAGGCTGGTACAGTGATATTATGTGAGAGAGAAATTTCAGACATTTAACTTAGTTCTGCATTCTTCTGAAAAGAGAAAAAATGAGGTCTCAGCTGATAAGGGAGAAGGATGCAATGCAAGTTGTTCTCTCCAGACAGGGGGAGTTTCCACATCTTCCCAGCTGGGACTATTCCTGCTGTAGTCCCCTTTCCCAGCTCTTCCCCTTGGTCCCATTTTACTCACAGCAATTACATGGGCCAGCGAGGTGGCACTTTCTGATCCTTGTCCTAAGCCCCTTCACTTTTTTTATTTATTTTTGACTCAGAATGAGTATATCTTCTTAGGCTAGGTTGCTACAGCAGCCAGTGTGGCCAAAGCACTGCTACCAATTAAGTTAAGTACAAAGTATGAGATCAATTAATCATTCATTATCTTTACAATGCAATAGCCGAAGCTCCAGGGTAGGCAGTCCAATAATCCTTACAACCCCCAAGATGCTCATCTTCTTCTAAGCTGATCATTCATTACCCACAGCGTATCAGCATAGAAAATTCTTCATTCTTCAAGGCAATCTGCCTAGTAGAAATGGCAAGCCTTTGAAGTTCTGGTCCATCTTAAACACATGACTTTTAAGAGGCCTGTAAAGACATTTAATCTTAAACAGGTTTAAGGCCTCATCCTGCTTTCAGTGAAAGCAAATGGAAAACTCTTACCGAGCACTCGGAATTCAGGTTCATTTCACAACACTGACAAAACCAGGTAACCTTTGCAAATGCACTGGTCTGCCCTAAATGCTACCTCTGTCCCAAGGCAGAAATATATCAGAAGCCAGTCCAAGAGATGCATATGCAGTGAAGAAAGCTGCCTTTGGTAAACTGAATACAGGCAGGAAGTACCTTCAGGTTTCTGGTGTGTGAAAGCTAGAGAGCACATGTGCAAAACAGCCAGGCTCCTGCCTTCCTTGCTCTGAAATTACCTGCAACCTCTGACACAGAACATACAGCAAGATGGCAACACAAATCACAGAAATCCCAGGAAGTACACACGTAAGTTAATTCCCTACTAGAAAACAGTCAGACACAAAGTGATGCTAATTGTCTTGCGGTATGGTGCACCTATTCACTTTTTTAACAAAATGGTACTTTACAACAAACCCCATCAACTTTACAGAGGAAGACTCTGCAGGAAAAAAAGGTAATGCAATCCATCTCTGTCCTTAAAACAGGTCACTAACAAAGAGAAGAGAAAAAACAACTCTACAGAAATGGTGAAGCCTGTGATCTTAAGCTCTCAAAACAGGACCATCCAGAGTAATATAGAGCAATATTTAGAGAAAAGTCATGGCCAAAAAGAGAACAACTTAGATGATGTCATAGGAGTGTCCAATTCAACGGAACATGCTGGTCAGCACAGATTTTGATTTACCACCATAAAATCACAGAACTGCCTCCTCCTACTTTGTTTTGCCCCCAAAACCTCCTTTCCTTCAGACTCCAATCTCCAAGGCCTCCCACATAACCTTGTATCCCAGTCAAAGCACAGGTTCTACCACAGAAGTTGCTGCACAGGCCACCAAACAGCCAGAGGGTCTGCAACCCTTTGTGCTAGGGCAAGGCAGTCATCGGAGCAGGGGGTAGTGGTGTGCGTGTGTATGTGTAGTCACAGAATGGTCAGGATTGGAAGGGACCTCTGGAGATCATCTAGTCCAACCCCCCTGCCAGAGAAGGATCATCTACAGCAGGTTGCACAGGACAGTATCCAGGCAGGTTTTGAATGTCCCCAGTGTGGGAGACTCCACCACCTCTCTGGGCAGCCTGTTCCAGTGCTCTGCCACCCTCAAAGTAAAGAAGTTCCTCCTCATGTTAAGATGGAACTTCCTATGTTCAAGTTTGTGCCTGTTACCTCTTGTCCTATCACTGAGCACCACAGAAAAAAAAGACTGTTCCCATCGACCTGGTACCCTCTCCCTTTAAGTATTTATAAGCATTGATAAGATCCCCCCTCAGTCTTCTCTTCTCCAGACTAAAAAGACCCAAGTGCCTTAGCCTTTCCTCATAAGAATGAGGCTCCAGTCCCCTAATCATCTTCACAGCCCTTTGCTGTACCCTCTCCAGCAGTTCCCTGTCCTTCTTGAACTGGGGTGCCCAGAACTGGACACAATACTCCAGATGTGGTCTCACCAGGGCAGAGTAGAGGGGGAGGATAACCTCCCTCGACCTGCTGGCCACACTCTTCTTGATGCCCCCTAGGACACCATTGGCCTTCTTGGCCACCAGGGCACATTGTTGGCTCATGGTCATCCTGTTGTCCACTAGGACTCCCAGGCCCCTTTCCACAGAGCTGCTCTCCAGGAGGTCAGCCCATCACCTGTACTGATGCATGGGGTTATTCCTCCCCAGATGCAGTACCCTACACTTGCCCTTGTTGAACTTCATAAGGTCCATAAGCACCACCTGTGAACTTCCTAAGTCCATAAGCACCATCTGTGGTAAAAAAAGACAACCAAAAAGTGAGGCAGGAAGCAAGGAAACAAGAGCATTTTCAGTTCTGGGGAGCATAGACAGCTCACAGATCTGCGGGGGCAGCAGGGCTTGGAGAAGGGATTGTACACACTATCCAGAGATGGCTACTCACCCCAGCGGTATACAGGAGAACACAGCCAACTAAGTGCCCTGGATCCTATGCAGCTATTATTTAGCTGGTTTTGGAAACTTTTCCAGTGTAGGGTGGTATTCAAAGTCCACCCAGACATCAGTTTAAAGATCATTGCCTCCAGTCCTTTCCCTCTCTCTGTGGGAGCTCCTTCCACACAGGAGGGCTAAATAAGTTTGCTCACATCTAGGAAATGAGAGTAGGAATGATATTCCCCAAACTGCTAGAGAAATCTGGTCCAACTTTCTAAATAAGAGATCTCCCATGAAAAAAATTGAACCGTTTTCTTCTTCCAAAATGAAAAAAAAAATACAACAAAACCTCAGAATATCTTTTCATAAGTTTTTGAAGGAAACTGATCAGTGGGAAAAAGATTTTTCTGGGTATCAAAGTTTCTCCTCCTGCTTTGCCTTGGAATTGAATGGGGAAGAAAGGAGAAACCTTAACACTGTTGAGTTCTAACACGCTATTTTTGCTAAGACCCTTCCAAATTCAATTCTTTCTTTCCTGTGAAGCACATACGAAAAGGAACTTTGCAGTTTTTCCATGGCAGTTACCATAAGATTTCCACCAGCCCTCATGCAAAGTAGAGCATTCCTGGAGCAAACTGCATCCATCTGAACACATCCAAGCTAAGGGCCTAGCAGCACCTTCTCCATCTAAACAACAGTACAGCCCATGTGTGCTCGAGACAATTGTTGCAGCAGTGCCGCTTCTCTTCCAGTACAGTGGGCATCAAATGGGCAGGAGTTAGCCTATGCACTTTGACTCCACCTGCCCAGCAGAGACTAGAGCTGCTGGATGGTTGCCCTCAGAGCTAGACTTGGCCCTTTACTCAGAGCCAGTGGCCAAGACAACCTCACCACCTACTATTTTTTTCAGTAATTTTCTCTTCTGGTTTTCCCAGCCCTACAGCTCACATACCACAAAGAACTTGAGTCCACTCAGGGGTTGTCTCCTACATTATTGGCAATTGTGTCCACTTCAGCGCACTCATTGAGTCAGGAGGCTTCATCCAGTGAAGCTGGTGGAAGACCCTGCTATTTAAGAACTAATTTGTTACAAAGAACGATCTCTTGCATTTGGTTGTTGTTTGTCCAGGGAGTTGCTTTGTCATTTACTTGCTTGGTGCAAGGTATTTACTGAGCTCCGCATTCCTGGCAGCGGCACAGAAACCACTTGGACTCAATTCATTAGCGTTTAACATTACATTTGTAATAAGATCCACCACTTAAAAAGCACTAGCAAACGTTGCCACCATATTATGCTGCAAGCACAAGATAAGAAGAGGAGAAAATGTACTAAACATCATCTTTGTTACATACCTGCCAACGCTAACTTTCTATATGTGGCCGTTATAACCTTGCTTCCAGCTTTACTGAAACAGCTCATAAAATCTGCCCCTGCTGTACAGCACTGTCTGCTCACACAGTGCTAACATTTAATTAAATGGATACTTCATAAGAAAAGTACAAGGAAGGACAAGCACCCTTCCAGTTGTAGCAAGACCATAACTCACTCACCTGCACACAAACATATCCACTGTTTCAAATTCATGAGTGTATAACAGCACACAATCAACACACCCCGGCTCCTGAGCTACACAGGTGTATTTGTTCAACAGCCACGCTCAACACAAGAAATTATTTCATTCCGGCAAGAGCTTGACTTAAAAAAAAAAAAAAAGATAAAAATCTTAACAGCATGTTACCATTCAAATTTTCTTAAGTGATTATTTTTTCCTTTTGTTTTCCAACTTTTGGTTAAAAAGGTGTTTTCTTGGAATTGTTTAAAAGAAAATTGCCAGGGAATGGAGCTGATCAATTAGCACCACGAAAGAAGAATGTCATGCATATAAATAAGTAGGGAGGAAGTGCAGAGGAAAAAAAAGAAGTGATAATGAAGGGATAGAGAAGGAAAGGAGTTGAGCATTTCCTGTGAACTGTCTTCTGTATGTTGGCACCTTATCCCAGCTTTTAAAAGGGGAGACAGGGTCTAGAGAGAAAATTCAGCAGTGTCTACTTGAAAGGTAAAAGCAAACTTAGACTCTGACAATTACTAAATAAGAACATAATTAATTATTTCTTCAGCTGAATAGTCCTGAATCCTACCACAAATCAATCGGTTCTTCTTGCCTAAGAAGCTCCGACTCTATTTTAGCTCAATGAAAACAAAATCAATGAAGGCCAATTATAGCCCATCTCGTTAGAGTATGCAAATAGTGCACCATATAGACGAGCTGCTATTGCTTAGGGCACTGCCGAGGAAGACGCTTGTCAGGCAAACGCAAACGTGAGCTGGTGCTGGCCCCTAGCTGCGTGTGCTGTAAAACACCAGCTCCTTTCCAATTTATTTGAAGGGAATGCAAAAGTAGCAGTAGACCAAATGTGCCCAATAGCAGTTCTTCATCGGGTTCCTCCTCGGTAATTTCAGGTGCAAAAAGTCCACCAATGTGTCTCAGAAAGCAGATTCAAGCTTAGTTACATGAAACGGTGCACGCAAAGCTACAGAAAACTGTGTGAGCCTACCTTCCTTTCATTGTCTTACATCAAGAAGAAAAGGCACTCTAAGAAGCACATAATTATATCACAAGGAAAGGATTTCATTCAACTGCTACCTACATCAATTAAACATCTTGCCCTTTCAAATGACAACCAAGAGCTCTGAGTCTCTACAACAAATTTCTGTCTACCCACACAGACAGTAGCATACATCTACCCTGCCACCACTCTAATCTGAGCCTGCTTTTCCCCCCACCAAACCAAAAACAAAACTAGCATTTCAGGACGCTTTGTCCTCTTCCCTGTAAGCATTCAAAACGTGAAGGAAAAGTTTGCCAAAGTTTTCTCGCATGCAATGTATGTATGCGATGTCGCGTGCGATAGCTGTCGGGAGACCCAAGGCTACTGCACGATGAACTGTTTTGAGTCAAACCTTTTTTTCCTGCCAATACTCCACAGCTCTGCACACCCCAGCCACACGGGAGTATTGACATAGTGGACGGTGACTCTACGCACATGCTTGCGGCATGCATGCAGTAGGCATGCGCTCACCAGACCATGAGATCCAATTTCAAACACCTGCAACTTCTGGCCTTCCTGGGTCCTGTTCATCCTGACTGATTTTCCCATAGTTTGCTCACAACACACAGGATTATTCCTTTCAAGGAGTCACCTGCAGGGACTGAGTTTCCCAGTTCTCTGGCTACAGCCCAAGTACATTTTTAGCCAAAAGCCTCCTGCACAGTGGCTTTCTGCCCATGTAGTGGGACTCTACCCTTGGCATTATAGACAACTTTGATAGACAGCTTCATCTTTCCATTGGCTACCAAAAAATTATGATGTAATACTTACTTTACTGCCACATTTGTCAGTGTTGCCAGGACTTGCGGTAAAATACATAAGAGCAGCTACAGATGGACCTAAAACTAAGTATGCTACTTTTGCAAGATCAGGGTTCCTCCAATTTTGTTTGTGGTGTTGAAACTCTGATATCACAGCATAGTCTAGGTTTTGGGGTTGCGTGTGTTTGGGGTTTTTTTTCCTCTTATTTTTGTTTTTATGTTAGTCATATTATAGCTAGGGTTTTTTTTTTAAGCACCTGGAAAAGGAACATAATTATGCTGTATTTGAAGCGTGGAAGACAAACCATTACTGCTTTTAACACTAAATCTTGACACATGCATCTAAGATGTAAAAAGCCAAACCTGGGGGTTCAACTGCTCCAAATACAGTTGACCCTCACTCCCTTTGCATATTTGCAGGTAACTCTGATTTCTAAGCTAAATCTGGACATTAGCATTTTTGCCATTAAAAAAAAGATCTTTCTATTTAAATACTGCACATCTCTAACTTCAAGAACTGAAAGCATTAGAACTGAAACCTTCAAAGCAAAAAAGTGGAGAAAAAAAATTGTTCATTACTTCATAAGCAACTATATGCAATAAAAAGCGTCTTCTTCAGACCCTTGTGCAAAGTAACATGGTGCTCAGTAGCATAATAGCCTCCTTGAAACAGTATCCTTAAGAATTTATTTTACCTTTCTGCTAAGAGAATAGTGTGAAATAACCACTCTCATTTCAGGATGCACAAATACACACAATTAGAAGGCTGTCTGAGATGCTGCAGTAAGGGAATTCTGTTAGCTGTAACAAGGTCTGCTGGAATTGTCATCACATGCCCATGAAAAACATTTCAGGGCTATCAAGGGCATTCTCGAGACAGCACTTCTGCTGTCGCATCATGGGATGTATTTCTTCTGCTTTCTCTCTGGGTCACAATAGCAATTTTCTTAATGGCTAAGAGTTTTACTCCCTACAGAGTCCATCTTCTTAAAGAACCACAGTGGCATATACAAGCAACCTTATTCTTTATCTATTTACTGATCTTTTTTTTTTTTTTAAGCCTACAGGAAAAGATGTTCCACAAACATCCAAACATAACAGCAGATGAGATGAGGAAGGCTGGCTTACTGATGGAAAAACCCAAGGACAGCAACAAGCCCGGAGAATTGGCAGGAGTAACATAACTTGCTGTGAGGAAAGCAGCCCTACGTAAAGGGGGCTAAAATGCAACACCAACACCAAGCCTCAACGGTGGGCCCATTTACACAGATTCCATCTTTGCCCAATTTAATTTCAGTTGGTGACATAGCAAGGCAAATAAAGCTATCTCAAGCAAAGATTAATCCAGTTTAAGGTCTCAAATTGTTAAGCCACTTCAACTCTTCAAAGCTGGACAGTACAGGTTTAAGTAAATAATTTTATCTTTTTATCAATAAGCCTGTACTTGACTGGCTTCCTAAACTGGATTTCTATGAGTTTACTATGATTTATCCAGATCACACTCAAACTCTATGCGAGAAGCTGGTGCGTATTTCCACCAGGAAGAGCCAAACGGTCTTATTTGCTCCTACAAAGTAAAGCCCAAAGTGAGAGTAGCAGTATCCCCAAAGCAGGTCAGTTACCAGTTGCCAATGACTGTAAAACTCCCACATCCCGTTGGAGAAGCAAGGTCTGATTTGCTACATATGGATTTGAATAACGCTAGAGTATGAAAATCCCCATTTGCCTATGTATCTGATCTTCTACAATATTACTTGGACCTTTGCTGTCTTTAAATTATTGGTGCACACACAATTATTGGTGGGTTTGGGGTTTTGGGTTGTCTTTTTTTTTTTTTTTGTTACTCTAAAGCCTCAAGGGATTCCAGTGCAAATTAGTAATCTGAATGTCATTGGCATAAACCTTAAGGCCACACAGGAACCATGTGGATCTGTTTTTACCAAATTACATGCAATTGTTTTATTCCTTTTCAAGAAAATTTACAATTAATCATATTAATCATGTCCCCAAAACTTGTTTATCTAAAGAGCTGGAAGAGTTGCTCATGAACCCCAATGGTCCCAATGACTTGGGAATTTTCTTTATCTAGGAATGCTATCAGAACATGAGGTAACACAGCTTTCCAGGAACTTTTTGCCAAGCAATCAGGCAAGATGTGAAAATGAAGTGTGGTCATTTTACACCATGCACATGACGGTACTTATGGCAAAGGCATATTCATTTTTCATGAAACATGGAGAATTCGAAGCGGTAAAACTTATCTACACAGTTCACGGTCTGAGATTTTGCCAATGGATTCTGGCAGTATTTTAGGTTCATAACCACTCTAGGCTGTGTGAAATAAATAGAGATCAATAAGTGGAACTCAAAACACATATATCTATATATAGACAGATAGATAGATATAAGAAATGCCATACAGTCACTGCCAATGTCCTGCTGGAAGATGCCGTATCTGAAAAGAACTTAAAATGAGGAGTATATGCAGTTTAAAAGGATGTAAAATTCATTTGACAGAAATGTAGCTATGCCAGAGGCTGATTATTGTATAAAAGTGATAACAGTAATTTAAAGAAAGTAAGAGCATGCCTTAATTTTGGCAATTGGAGATGGCGCCTGTGGTGGTGATTAAATAAGGCAGGCTGGTTAGTACTTGCTAGTGAACACACACATGCATCTAACCTTAATCTTTTTTCTATACTGTATAGTAACATGAGAGTGATGCCACTCTGGGTAAAAGTTAACTCTCAGTCATAGCCCTTAGCACAAACCTTGCCCCTTTTGCCAAACCACTCCAGCCCGCCCAGTGTGCTTTGAAAACTTCTGCAAATACAGCAGTAAACATCCTGTTCAAATAACTTCAGGACCAGAAATCAACATGTCTACAGAAACTAGAAATCCTAGCCCTGAGATAGCACCGATTATCAACTCCCCATGTTTTTCTTAAAGAGATAAATGAGTACAAGTGATTTCAAGGGAGGAGCAGGATGCAAGACAAACACTGCTGCCATCCTTAAGGTTTATTTTGAGCTCCTTTGAAACACAGTAAATCCTGTACTGACTGAAGTGGGAGCATAGGTGAATCCTGACCAAAACACATTCAAAACTGTGAGGACATCTCAAGCTCAAACACAAGCGAAGGTTTTGCCCATTTGGTGCATGAAAAGATAGTCATTAGACTGTCCAGCACAGCTCCAAAAGATCCTCAGATGAGTATAAACTAAGGATGCAGTCTGGCTCAAACACTGTATTTTCTGAGCAGCAAGTTATTTCAAAAGCCAGAACTGCACTCTCCCCCATCACATCTTTTTAATTCATGTGTTGTCCATAATTTTACAGAACTAGTCCGAGCCTGTGCTACTTCTGAGCGTATTAAGATTGAAGACTTACATTTGGGCACTACTTTTCTCAAGGTGTCAGGGGCAATTTCTAAAGATCTTTTGGAACCTGAACAGTAAGATACAGGTTTTTAGGCATCCCAAGACAGCACCTAATACTCACCAGGCACTTAACAACACTAGAAGCCTATGTACCTTCCCTCATTCCCCAACCCCTCCTCAAACCCCCCCAAAAAAATGTTTAATTTTTGTCCTGGTTTGAGCGACACAGGACTAATTTCTCTTCTAATGCATGTGGAAACTGCACTTTTAGAAGATTCTAGTGTCTGAATTTGTGAAAATATTTACCTTATAGCCAGCTATGGTATGTGGATTTCAAGGTCTCAGTGGTTTTGAGTTAGCCAGGTGAGCGAGACAGCAAACAGGATTATTTCATACCATGAACACCACATTCAATACAAATTAGAAAGTTTGCTGAGAAGTTCTCTCTCCCTTGATGGCTGCGATCCGGAGAACGTCTTGCCCCAGTGCCGGACCCCTGAGGCCTTCCCTTCCTCCTGAAGCTGTAGCACTCACAGCATCCCACATTTGCTGTCCACTGCTGAGAATGCACAGCTTCCTACTGATAGAATTGGCTGAGTATAATCCTTGTGTATTTTATATTGTTATCAGGATCAATATTGGTTCTTTAGTGTCATTAATGTTAATTATCTAGTCCTATTTTATTAAATCTGTTTATATTACAACCCTCGGGTTTCCTTGTTCCCCCCCCTGCCCCCTCGATTCCCCTTCCCAGGTGGGGAGTGGTCATCGGGTGATAGAATAATTGTCTAAATGACAATAAAGTGTTGTGGGTTCCTCAGACCATGACACTTTTACCCTAAGCAAGCCCAGCTAAATAAACAGGTGGGTTTGTGACTTCAGGGGATCACTGGTTTCTTCATATGGCTAAACTTAGGGATTTACTACCTCCTAAACAAGATTCATCCTCTCCCTCACCAACAGGTATCATCATTATTATTGTTGAGCAAGACAAGGAAGAAATTTCTGCTGCTGAGAGACCATGCTTCTGAATTCCATCCCTTCCCCAAAGCACAAACCCAGCATTAGGAGTCGAGTGCACAAGTGCAAGTTTGATTGCAATTGTTGGAAAGGATTAATCCCTGCCCAGGCAGCCGACTTCCGCAGTGCAATAATTAACTGGAACCGTTGCACGAGATGAAGCATGAAGAAGAAAATTAGAGTATGCCGTGCAAGGGTTGTTTTGTGCTAGAACTGTCCCTGCATGGGTTTGCACTCCATCACGCTCACTTTATGCAATGCTTTCAAGCATCTGGACTAATCCGTTATCGAAGGATGAAGTGAGGAGAACACAGGGCCAATCTCATTGTTCCTCTGTGTAACTAATTGCAGGAGACACTGACTTGCTATTGTATAGGAATGGAGATAGAGAAACAGAGCCCATAGACAAGCAGTATGAGAAAATCAAAACTCAAAGTACATACAGACATCATTCTTCAGTGACAAAACTTGTGCCTTCCTCTTGAAGAAAAAAAGAAAAAAAACCAACAACATCAGGCATGAAATTGCTCAGCCAGAGAACATTTTAAAAAAATAAAAACTAGGTTACAACAAATGCACGACATAACAACGAAAAATCACTTCAGAAGCAGAAAGTCTTGGTATGTCTAGCCTAACACCAACACAGGGCCCCAAACTGTAGGTGGCAGCGCTCTGGTAAGAATCCCCTTTACTTGAAAACTCCAAAAGCATCAAGGAAGACTTACTTGTAAAAGGCATGAGTCCCCCACTCCCATCCTAGCTCAGCGCCAGTTGATCCCAAAAGCCATCTTCACTACCCACAGCAAGAACATTTTCACTGTTTTGTAGAAAGATAAGGTTAAAAGTTACGCCCCAGCCAATCCATTGCACAAGGATGTAACTTGGGGAAAAAAATCCAAGCCACAAAACCCAATGCAGTCATCAGCTGAAAGATGGGACTGCTTTGTGAGGAAGTCTCTTTCCTGCAACTTATTCAGTATGTGGCTGGGTTAAGGCGATGGCCTCAAGGTTCCAAAGCAAACTCCCTTTAGATTTCTGTGCAACTTGCTTTTACATGACAACTCTGGAATTATCAGGACTTAAAAGCATAAATACTAAGACAGGACATGTATCCAAGGCATAGTTAAAAATGTCACTCCTGAAATCCATTCTTGTTTTAAATTGACATGACTCCAGTAAAATGAACCAAGTTACACTGGTGGAATAGCGTAAAGACATCACATGGCAGAGCAATCCACAGAAGTCAAGGGTTATTAACCTCTCACACTCTCTCTGAAATTAAAATCCCTACACAAAGTTAGATCGCCAAGATATTCTGTGCACACAGAATGCCATTTGGTGTGTGAGAAAAAATTGTATACAGTTCAGTCCTTGAGTTTTACGCTACCATGGCATAAGGACACGACAGAGTCACTGCTGCTGATGGGAGCACTGGAAACAACCTGGAATTTGTTGAGGCCTGGTCCAGGCCAGGTAGCCCTTCCCACCACAGAGATGCAGAAACTGCAGCCTGGCTACCTCTAGCTGAGTTTCCACCCCTGTGCTGTGCCTGGCCTACAGAGGAGAGGTAGGAAGCTGGCAGGGACATTCCTCTCTGCCTCCTCACCACGTCACAGGGCAACTCCATACCCTTGCCCCGAAGGTGGTCCCATCACCAATCTGCAATTTGGAAAACTGAGCCAAGCACTTGCCCATCCCATGCTATTCAACAGAAGTATTGGTCTTATCCATGGAACTATCATATCTTGTGTTCTGTCTTGCATTTAAAAACAATATCATTTTTCTTATTAGCCAAAGGGTAAGAGGCAGTCACACAAACCATTATAGAGCCTAAAAGCCAAATACTAATTTTGAAAGACTGTAATAGGTTCATGATCTGTGCAAAAAAAAAAAAATCACCATCATTCCAGATGATGTCTTGCATGCACTGGCTTCTCCATAAAATGAATTTACCTTTTCATTATTATTTACTGACTGTGCTTGTATTTCATTTGTATGGATTTTATCCAGCAAGTTGGGGGAAAAAACAGCCTCAAAATCTAATAAAAAGATGGAGACTGTGACCAATCATTGGAGTCTGTATCTTGACTCTTGAGGTCACATTTCTGCGTTTTTTATTATGTTCATTTCAGGGAAACAAAAAAAACCCCTCATTCTGGATGGGAACAAATCAGAGCTGGTAATGGCATAGACACATTCTTCTGGAGCAGCAGTGCCAAAAAGCACAGTTGTGACAAAACCAAGTTCACCCTCACTGTTAGGCTTGAACTGCCAGTTTGTCATCCAAATCAATATTAAAAATCCCCAAGACTTTTTAGCAGCTTCCTAGCCCAACTGCATATGCTCACACATGGCTGAGTCAAGATCCACATTTTGCAGCACATACCGGCCTTGCCTCCATGCTCCAAGTGGTGGCCCTCAGATGTATGTATTAGGACCAGTACTGTTTAGTATCTTCATCAAAGACATAGTGGCATTAAGTGCACCCTCAGCAAGTTTGCAGACACCACCAAGCTGAGTGGTGCTGTTGACACAACTGAGGGACAGGACCTAGACAAGCTCAAGAAGCAAGCCCAGGTGAACATCATGAGGTTCAACAAGGCCAAGTGCAAGGTCCTGCACCTGGGTCAGGACAACCCTTAGTATCAATACAGGCTGGGGGATGAAGGGATTGAGCCACCCTGCCAAGGACATAAGGGCATTGGTGGATGAAGAGCTGGACATGAGCCCAGGCGGCCAACCACATCCTGTACTGCATCAAAAGCAGCATGGCCAGCAGGCCAAGGGAGGCGATTCTGCCCCTCTGCTCTTGTGAGACCCCACCTGGAGTACTGCATCCAGCTCTGGAGCCCTCAGTACAGGAAAGACATGGACCTGTTGGAGTGGATCCAGAGGAGGGCCACAAAAATAATCATAGAAGAAGTGTTCCATCCCTCTGAGAACAGACTGAGAAAGTTGGTGTTGTCCAGCCTAGAGAAAAGAAGCCTCTGGGGAGACCTTGTTGTGGCTTTTCAATACTTAAAGGGGGCTTAGAAGACAGTAGGGCCTGTTATGATAGGACAAGAGATAGTGGTTTTAAACTAAAAGGTAGATTCAGACTTGATATAAAGAAGAAATTTTTTACCGTGAGGGTGGTGAAACACTGGAACAGGTTGCCCAGAGAGGTGGTAGATGCCCCATCCCTGGAAACATTCAAGGTCAGGTTGGATGGGGCTCTGAGGAACCTGATCTAGTTGAAGATGTCCCTGGTCATTGCAGGGGAAGCTGGACTGGACAACCTTTAAGGTCGCTTCCAACCCAACCCATTCTATGATTCTGTGAAAACACCATATCACACCACAATTTCAAGTAAAGCTTGCAGTCTAAGTTGAGGCATAATTGCATATAAAATCAGGCTTTCTTAGTGCTAGTACTAATAAATTTTTTTGTTTATCCAACAGCTTCTTCATGGCCAACATCCACAAAAAAAAAATCAGTAACTAAGAACCTCCTTCAAGGGCATTCATACTAGTACCTTGGACAAGGTTGAATAGCTGAGGCCTGCTTTCATCTTAATTACATGTCTTCAGAGTGTTCTTTGGCTCTTTCCTTAAATACCTCAATACTGTTTAAAATCCTTCCCATTTCTCAAGCGAGAATCTGCAGATCGAATAGTATCTGGACTGTCCAATTCTTGAGAATTACTAGTCAAAACAAAGAAGAGCAGGAATAAATCACATTTTCCAGCCTGGTACTTAAAGCCTTCTACAAGTTATATCAAATAAATATTGGGCGTGCTGGAAGGAGACATAAATCTTAAGCAGAAACCTCTAGTCTGTTCAGTAGTGGAGAGGACAAGGATATTTTTAAGTACCTTAAACCTCAGGGTAAAACATAATTTAGATTTTGGCCCAGGAGCTTCCAGAGCAAACACTGAGTTTTCCATAAGAATTTTCCAAGGACTCTCAATTTGAGTATTTTCATTAGTCTCCTTCATGTCAAGCATGAGTTTTCTATAATGACAGCCTGCATATGTTTAATACATTAGAGGCAGAGCAAATTAACAGGATACAAACAGAACCCTTGGCTATACTTACTGTGCTCAAGGCAGAAATAGCATGTAGATTTCAGCAATATGAAAACAATTAATGACATTTGAATTGGGTTCCATCACCATCTTTAAAAGCAACTACCTGGTTTTTTGCCCAAAGCCAGAGAGGAACATACAAGTCTTGTCAGAGCTGGAAAGGGGTCACCCCTTCCCTAAATGCGAAGGTCTTCCTCTAAATCTAAACAAAAATAATATGTAATTAGGTCCTTAAATAAGAATCAATGCTCTATGTGCCCAGCACTAGGAACAAAGACTTCAACTGCTGCATGGATTTCTTGAGCTGTCTCTACTGATCCAACCCAATTCGGCTGCAATATTTCCCAGATCTGTCAGGGAAAAAGGAAAAAATGGCATAAAAGGTTTTCCAAAGGCAGTAGAAAGAAGAGAGTAGTTTAACGAGCATTGAGCCAAGTGATACCTTCTACTCACTGGCCTTCTACTATTAGCTATTGTAGCATACATTGCTGTCCTATAAAAATACTTCTCCAAAGTTAGACTCATTTCCAAACCACTCAAAGAATGTGGATCTCATGTCTGTAAGATTTGGTATATGGGCCAGAGCAATCTAATAGTAGTCACAACTGCTCGCTCGGCCTCCCTGAACATATTTTCAGAGATATATGAGAAGCCTAGAGATACAACACCAAAAACTTACCAAGTCTTGCCAGGAATGCAGTCAAAGAACAAGCAAGACAACATTGTGCTTAGTAAAGATGTGTGAGCAACTGCAGGCTCAAGAAACCTTATCAGCTTATTCACTTGCCTACAGCTTCTCCACTCATGCAGCAATCAAGAACTGAGTGAGATGCCTCCTCTCATGGCCATACAGATCTACTTTACTCATGCAGTCCTTAGTGCCACTCATCTGCATGGGTTTTTGATAAATTCTCTCCAAAATAAGGCAGACTTTGTTTAACAATGAGTTCAGTAGAGGGTATTTGTAAAAGTCACAGATTCTAAAAATGTCACAAAACTCTGGCTTGCCAGATAACATTTCATTACCTTACTGCCAATATTTATACATATAGATTTTTAAACATATTACCTAAATTGTATTTTGTGTATGCATGTGCACACATGCAGGCATGTTTTTAAGAAGGTAAGGTGTCCTTACAAAGCTTCCTACCATGAGTGCAATCCAGGAAAGTTCAAGCTCACAGTTATATCCATAAATTATGACAAACACATTGATTAGCCCAAAGCTTGCATGACCAGTTCATCTTAATAGTAATAATATAACTCAGTTCAAAATTGAACTAGGTTCACATTAAACAAAAACCCTTTGCTGTGTCTCACTTGTCTTACCACTCTGAACCTTTTAATATAAGCAATTTTGTTCTTAAAGGCCTGCTAGGCTAAACCCAAAATCATTTCTCTAAGAGTCCCTTCCCAATGTTTTCTTCCAAGGTCACATACCTCAAATGAGCTTCACAACCAGATTTCCAAGACAAAGTATAGTATGCTGCATGCCTATATAATAATCAATAAATAAATGTACTTGTCCTTGTGTAAGTGCATGGGCTGAGGGATAATGGAAAACAGATCAGGAACCCTTTTTTGGTAAACTATGTTCTAACACATTTTTAAACTTGATTATCAGCTGTGGAACAGTAATTAATTTTCTTTTAGCATTAAACTGAAAATCTCTTAGCCACACGAAAATACTACTTACAAATGAACTCGGTTTATTACTAACTTAGAAGTTCATAGTTGTTTTCCAGTTAATTACAGATTCATTAGTTGAGTCTCCCTGATGTGACATAATGTTGTAACTTCAAGTTCAGTCTGCATGAGTCACTCCTACTCTAGAAAGGATAAACACTAAGCCATATATGTTCCTTAGAGTCAGTGCAGGGTGGGGAGGAAGTCAGGTCAGAAATCACGTATGAGCTCAACTACAGTTGGTCCTTTATGTCACAGCAACTGAAGTTTCCATAACCCTAATTTTAAGGTTTCGGGAAGTATAAATGTTTTGTTTACACACACTTAGAGAAGAGTATAAATGCCACACAAGACTCATTAGAAATATAGAATTTATTTCTCTTTACATTCAGACAGTAATATATTGCAGATTTGCACATGCCACATCTTGCATCACAGGTGACTTATGGGTCCTATGTTTATAGTTGTGATAGCTATTGCTAGCCCAGATCAACACAAAATGTGTTCCTGGAGTGGGTCTCTTGAGATCTTTAAGCCATTAGCAGCAATTTTTGCAAAGGGTAGTCTTGAAAACCCACTTCATAAAAATTCATCTGCCATAGTCTACATTATCCAGCTGCTTACTGTATCTTACCTTTACAGCTCCAGATCTCAAGAAAGCAATTTCAACAGTAGCAGTGAACAGGGAGATTGAGGACTTGCCCCTTATCTTCCCTCAGGCAGCAGTTCTCAGTAAAGGCAAAACCATGTTATAAGGCCACCAAATTCCTCATGGTCCGTGAACTGTGCTTTTGACAGGGCAGCTCCTTTCCCATTCTGTAGGGACTGTAGCCCTTGCTTCCCTTTCCCCCTTGCACATCCAGGTGCAAGCTAACCAAAGAGTCAATCTTACAGCTCTGACAACATCCTAAAACACGTTAAGTCATCTACGACTAAAAGTCTGTGAGCAACAGGAAGAGACAAAACGGTTACGTTTAAAGCTTCAAAGTACCATGAAGAGGCATCTTCACAACCAGTGTCCTGACAGCATCAGTTCAGTGTACTTCCCTTCATCCTTACAAACTCAGAAAAAACTGTGGTGCTTTTTTCCTTTTGTCTCTTAACTCTCCACACATTCACATAGAGAATACCAGGAGCTGCAGTGCATCATCACATGAAGATGGGAAGGGGCAGGGGAATGAGAAGAGTGAAAAGGGAGGGAGAGATACAGAGACACTGCCCTTGGCAGGCTCTGCACCAGCCATACAGAGAATATGCATAACATGTGATGAGGGATTTTGTTGCTCCAGTTTGTGTTTGGTTTTTTTTTTTAATTAAAAAACATTATTCCTGCTAAGGCTGTTTGTGCAAAGTTAGTTTTCAAGAACCACAATTCAGTCTGACTCTGTTCCTGCAGACAGACTTCCTACTGATCCATTTCTTACTAGCATCTTGCTGTAGTTTTTCTGCTGTTCTTCTTTGAAAGTATCTTTGACTTTTGCTCGTTTTAGACCTCCATCCCTGGAACAGAGCAAGAGAGAAAAGTAACCCATCATGATTGTTACCACTATTGTTATCAAACTACGTATTATATTAACATTCTTGGTCAACTCTAGAGTTTTAACCTAAAAGAAGGCTTTTCTTCAGAACTTCTAGACTATCCAAGTTTAAGTATGTTTATTAAAACATTTACCATAAGCCATAACGCTTATGCAGTCCAAATTTTGAGTTTAGCCCGTTAAAGGAGTCTACTCATGTTGGTAAAAGGTTGCACCTACCATAGAAATCTTTGCCAACCTGGGATGCTCCTGGGATGCTTCCCTAGACTGTGGAAGCAGTCAACCTTGTGCAACACCATAGCTGTCTCTTGCCTTACATCATTCAGATGGCCAGCTGGGCCTCATACTTCAATTTGTTTGCATGTTCTCTTCATCGGCATCTTGCTCTCAGGTTTGTTTCATACTGTCCTACGAAATCTAGGCATTATGCTGCTACTTGCAGAGGCAAGACATGAGAAAGTCAGAGCAGAAAGCCTCAAGCCCTGTGTTTTATTTTTTGTTGTTCATCAGTTTTGCCAAGTAACTTCATTTCTGCTCCTTAATCTCAACATGAGTCTCAACATGAGAAACAACTGAAGAGGCCCTCTTCAAAAGCATCAAGGCTTTAGGTGAAACTCACTGCATGAGAGCTACACGCTCCAAAGACTTCATGCATCTTTATTTTTACTTTCACATACCCATATGTGCATGTGAAGTTACTCCCTCATTTTCTCCTCAGTGGAATATAATTATATTGTTTACTGCCACCAAAGCTAAGGGAGGAAGCACCTCTCAAACTAACAACAGATAGCCCATGAAGTCTAACAAAAGTGGCATCACTCACCAGGGAAGTTCAGTCAGTCCTCCTTGGCGAGCAATGGCTGACCTCACTCTGTTGGCAAACTGAACAGCATCTTCGCCTTCCTTCAAGGGTCATAAATTCAGCATAAACAAAGCAGAGAGAAGTGAATTGAAACAGACTTCCATAACACTTTTCATCTGCTGCCTCATCAAATTAGCTCACTGCCAAATGATCTGTCCCTTATCATGCCAACACAATCTGATGTTCTAATGTGATAATAATATAGCTCATTTTTCCCCTAAAGTGTTGAAATTAGGGGAAAATTTTGCTCCAAACAGGATGGAATATTAACAGCATTGCTACTGTGAATAGCAGTATATTTACTGCTATCCTTTGCATATTTGATGGACTCCTGATGGTACCAAGCTGCATCAGGAAAAGCTAAGTCAAATAATACATTGAAGTCAACAATAACAGAAATCCAGTACAAAACTCTGATTTGGAGACATGGGGTGGGTAGGGGTTTTGGGAAAAGAGGAGTGAAAAGAGGTACTTGCAGACACAGTCTGTTCTTAAACAGTGCAGTCAACCAGATGCTACATTACCTTTCTAACCATTGGTGGCATGTACCACACATTGCAAACAATGGCCCAGCTGGTCATTATTCGCAGCAGATAGCTCACGATGTTGTATTTGCTGCTGTTCCAGAATGCATCTCCAAACTGAGGATCATACTGTAAGGGATCATAAAAAACAAATGATAAAACCCTTTCCCCACAGCCCATCATGGCCTGTCTCAGAGCTGAGGTGGAGGCTTTCAGTCACATGCCAGAGTAAGAAAATTCACAACTGACATGTTTGTTTAGAATGAGGCTTTAGAAAAATTAGCCTGTGCTTATTAGTGCTGCTTGTGATTACATGACAGACCCAGCAGCAGATGTCACCCATTTGCCCAAACAGCCAAAAGGTGTATTTCTGCTGTGAGCTGCACGCTTCTCTTCCCTTCAGCACTGGGAAGGACTAGTTGGATCTTCCTTCCTTCCAGCTTTTTGAAGGAAGAAGCTGACCCCACCAGGTCCTACCAACCAGGGTCCATAGGCTGAAGGACTTCACTTTCTTATTTCAGCCACTTGTAGCCTAGGAGTCATCCACAGCACGTAGCCAACTGCCAGAGCTACTGTACTTTCATTAGCAGCTGTACTGAGACAGCTTCCTACCACCCTGACAAAAACAGATCCCAAGCTTTGAAACAGCAGCCAGGTATTTCCACTTACTTTGATTGCAACAGGATAGATTGTCCCTCCTATTTCAAAGCTCCCCTTTTTGAACATCATCACAGATGTATTGTTTATGCAGGTGCCTGTCCAGAAGAGAAACTGAAGTCATTATTTCACACAGCCCACCACACTTCAGTATCAACATACAGGTCTTACACTCACAGAGGTGCAAATGCAGACCCTTTTTGGGTAAGTTAAGCATCTCGTCCCTGCTTGCTTTCATTGTCTTGTGACTGACTCCCTGAATGAAGCCAGAACATATGCAAGACAAAACCCACAAGGCTAAGGTTAGATCTTTAGGACAGTGAATTGATATTCACAGAGCAAACGAAACAATCTTCCCATTCTTCTGCCCACAGCTTCTGCCAAGAGACCCAACAGCCACTGAGAGTATCATGCTGTCTTCGTGTAATCTCATATTAAAGACGAAAAATAGGAATGCCCTAATAAAATCTATGCCAGAGGTGAAGATACATTTGAGCACTAGAAGCCATGAAAAGCAGACAGGGATGACATCTACAGTGACTGGAAATAAGGAACAGTTCAGCTTCTTACCTTCTGGAAAAATTAAGATCGGGAGCTTGCTTTTATCTGCCACATGTTCCCTCAGTCTGTGGAAGCAGAAGGAAAGCTTTAAAAACAGCTCCTTTTCACTCTTCTTTCCCCAGGCAGGTGCATTAAAAATATCTTTACATATAACACATTAGTTTGAAACCAAAGCCTTTTCCTAGACACTAATTTGTACTTGCTTTTCTGTTTCTGACAAACCTGAAGCTTTGTGCAAGCCATCCCTTAGGCCCCTAGTGCATTACACTGGGGCAACATCCTGTCTTCTGTCCTCCATTTTATTTTATTAATGACTGCCAAGAACACCAATAAATATATGCCATTAAGTCAGTCCAATTAATTCTGATCAACTCAGCCTGCAAGGAATTGCCTACATAAGAAAAAAGTCTTCTGCATTGGTCTATCCAGGCTCTGCTTGCTTGGCAGCAGATTTCTTAAAAAGACGACTCCTAAATGCCTACAGCTCACACTACTTGAGTAACACTTGGATGACTTCACAAAGCTGTCCTACTGTGCAGAGGCAAATGAGGCGGTGAAGAAGTTAGCCTGTCCAAATGAACAAAAAGTTCTTTAAAAATTAGGAATAATTTCTATCACTGTACTATAGTGTTCATGGGTATGCCTTTCGTAACATTCTGCAGAAAACTGCCTTTGTAAGCAGCTCAGTTTTATAACTAGACACATTTCTGCCCTTCACCCAAACAAACAAAGCTTGTTATTTCTAGTGATTCACAATTTCAAATGATGTTGAGACAGCCTGTGTCACAGAAAGCCCATTTTTCATCAGTATTTCTCTTCAACAGAAAATCCTAGAATGTGAAATATCTTCACATCCTTTTAAAACGTATACCCAAATTCAGACATTAGTTGTTATGCTGATGGCTACTCAAATGAGATGTTTTGTGACAGTCTTCTGCAACCCAGACCTTACCAGAACCTTTGGTCTGAACTGCTTCACCCTGTATAAACCTGCCAAGCCTTCCTTGGTGACCTGGGAACCTGACATTTTGACCAGTCTACTGTACCAAAGCCCACGCAAGCAAACATATTTGGGTCATTCCAAATGCTCCAGTTTGCTGCATACCACCCCTCCAACTCACTCCAAGAACTGCTGTTGAACCACTACTATACTGACTGCTTCCACTCCTACCTACATCTACCGATTTGCAATACCCTGCATCATTCCAGCCTACAGTAGTGTGGAATTACAGGTAACCCGTATCCCTATGATTAACATTCATAAGCAGCAGTCATCATTTGGAACAGAACAATTAGATATGGCTCCTACTAAAAGACGCTTTCGCAAATCAGCCTTTTACCCTCTCGAGATCCCAATGTTCCAAGTTCCCTGTTTCCCATTGCAACCTCAGCAGCTTCTTGGGCTTTTGTCTTTCCAAAGCTTTAATTCCTCATCTGGGTCTTTGATTGTTCAATGACTCTTTGGGGATTTCACACCCAAAGCACGGCACTTCAGGCACTAGTAAGTACCAGAGTCACACCAGCCCTGCAATCCCCTGCTCCAACCCACACCTCACCTTTTTGTCACTAGATGGCGGTCTTTGATTTCCGAGCGTTCAAACCAGACATGAGGACAGGCCTTGACCGTGGCTCTCTGAATAACTCCCATTAGTCCACCGTGAACCTGGCCAACCTGCAAGCCCAATAAGGCACATCAGTACATGAGACACCTGAAAAACAAAACTTCCTCTTCTGCATCCCCCTCAAAAAAAAACCCCAAATACCTGCAAACCAGGATTGGGCACTGCCCACAAGTACTATTTAAATGCATTCACTTGAAAGCATCTTGACATATGCATGGAAGGATATCTCAAGTATTTCACCAGATGAAAAGCCTAGTATTGACACCGCCAGGACAACTTCACCAGCACTTAACTCATGGACCAACTTCAACACAATTTATACTTTTACCCACTGACTAGTGCTCAAGTTAACAGCTCTACTGTGAAAGTTAAATACTGAACTCCACAACCAATACCCCACAGTCTTTCCCTTTCCTGGTCTCTCTCCCTCTGCTGTGGTCATCATGGAAGAAGTCCTCCTACCATTGCATAGCATCCATCATTTGTCAAAATAATCGCATCTATCGGTGATGTGTGGTTGGCAACACAAATTCCTCCTTTCTGAGGTTTGTTTTCCCTGCAATTACATAATTTTTTGTTAGACTGCTAGCGCACTAAGCACCACATTACACACACAACAGTTCCATAAAGCTGTCAGGAAAGTCAGCATCTAGTGTGACATTAACCTGTAGGTCAGGAAAGAGCTGCCCCATTTCAAATGGGATACACACACAGAAGCATACACATGCTTTTACTATCATAATGTCAGCTTACTCACTTGTTATGATAATGGATAGTACCAGACAGAGCTCTGACAAGGATGCGGGAACACGTGAGGTGGACCACTTCACTCAGATAGTTTTTCACACTGAAAGAAATCACAAGCATCTGGAGGATCCTGGAAAGCAGCTAGACATATGTGCAATATTCTCCAGCCTAGTCAACACAACTCAGGGATGAAATTTTCCTGGTACTCCAGAACACAGAGGGATATTCCCAACTCTACTACTCACTTGCTATGGCAGCTCAGCCAAGACATGTCACACCCTTAGTCTCACTTACCTAGGCAAGGCTGTCATCTCCTCACTGGGTATTTTTGTATCCCACCACCATTACCTTCCCTGCAATGCTCCCCTTGAGTCTCTCATGACAGCAAAAGGAGCCCAGCAGAAACCACCAACCTCAGTATCAAGCCTAGAAAGAAGCCAACCTCAGCCCAAGTTCAAAATGCCACTAAAAGCAAGGCCACAAGTTTGTGGGTGGAGTGGACTATCAGTAGTCTAACACTTGTAAAATATATCCAGTCCTAATCTTGAGCTGTTTGCACTGATGCAACTTGGCAAGTTCATCCCTCACATGCCACACACAGTACCTACCTGCTGTTTGGCAGCTGTCCTACCACTGTTGTCCCCACAATCATTGAGGTAATCCCAATGGCAGCAAGAGTAAAGCTACAGACAAAATAGACATTAAAGGGAAGTAAGTAGTTTTGCTCATTTTAACATCGCTCTCCCCTTTAGGGGAAAGGGATCACGGGAATTCAATTATTCCTCAGATACTTGACATATCCAGTTCTAACTCAGAAATTCCCTGGCATATTGTTCAAAATCACAGTCTAGCAGAGGCAGCAGATTCAGATACCCCAATGCATATAGTGTCAGGAAGTTTTAGAGCTTGCCCAGCTTACACTTATGTTGCCAATACACTTGACTTCAGGAAAACATTCACAGAAACATGACCACTAGTCCTAACCTACTCTCCACAATAAATGACAAGACAAAAACGTTCTGAATGCCTTCAAAGGAGAGTTTAAGCCAGTTCACCTTCTGTATCTGCTAACACTGCTTTTGGGTTAAAAACATTGAGATGACACTTCCCAAGAAAACACACATGCATTCCCAGCCTGACAAAATCCCTCAGCACCCATGAGCTTACCGTAAGGGTAGCAGGAAGCAGTACCGCACTATAACCCCAATGACCCACACAACAGTCAGCCTCAGGCTGACGTAGTGGAAGTTGACATTAGTCCTGGTGAGGAGATTCCAGGAGACCAGCTCTTCAGAGGAAAACCTTTGGGTGACTTCATCTTCTACAATAGCCTCAAACCCTTTTCTGCAGAAGTAGAATATGTCAGAGAATTCAAAGTCCACTCGATGCAGACGTGCGATTTCTTTCTCCATAGGCGTTTCATCTCTTTCAATGATACCTTGGGAAGGAAAGCATAACCATATGAGGAAATAATTCTATACAGTAAAGTCATCCTCCAAATCACTTGCCACTCTGCATTACTCAGTGAGACAAACTGACTGTCAGAGACCCTCCTACGATAGCAAGATCAGATGGGTAGTTGAACACAGCATATCCTTCAGTAGGCCTGTTCCTCCCATAAACACCTTGAGCAGCAAATATATTGAGCTTTTGCCTACTGAAGGTGAAGCAAGAAGGCAAACCCTTTCCCACCATCTGACAAGCCCTCAACTCAGCAACTTTATCCAAGACCATCTCATGCTTCCATGGAAAACCAAATGAGACCTTGGCCTTTCCATTCCCTTCTGCTGGTGCTGTGTATTTAAGGGCACTCAGTCTCCTCCATGAAGGCTTCCCTGTTTCCTAGGCCCATCTCTTGTCAGACATTCTGGCATCTCACAGCCACATTCAGCTGAGCTGAACTGCTACCTGCCAAAGCCCAAGATAACAACAGCTACCTGACATCTGTGTGTTCTGTTCAAAGCTGGTCCATGCTTTGTCAAGGGTTGTCAAGCACTGGAACAGGTTGCCCAGGAAGTGGTGGAATCGCCACACAGATGTAGCAGACATGCAGATGTAGTGCTGAGGGACATGGTTTAGGAGTGGCGTTGGGAGTGTTAGGTTGATGGTTGGACTACATGATCGTAAAGGTCCCTTTCAACCTAGACAATCCTATGATTTTTATGAGCCTCCCTCCCTCCTTTACAGCACAAGTCTTTCCTATAAGCACAAACAGGATGCCACTATTTTTCATTTTATTTTAAATCAAAGGAAGAAAAACCCTCCAAAAAACACAAAGTCAAAGAAAATTGTGTCTAGAGGTGCCTTGATATAATTTAGTTCAGCACTAACAGTTGTTTCAGTTAAACACTGCCCACATAATGCCTGGCAATAGAAGAGAAACCTGGAGAGTTCAGAACTGCAGCACTCCCTCTCCTCCCCCCTTTTCATTTTTTTATACTTACGGTCTGATAAGCACTGATTTCTCACTAGAGCTTTCAAAGGCAAGGACAAATTGTGTAAGCCAAATATAAAGATCAAGTTGCTTCTTTCTGGTAAGCAAGTCTGGCTCCAGAAATTGATGACTGAAGAAATCTAGAATAACATTTAACCAGAACAACCATCCCCCGAGACACTCAACTAGGATTACAGAGGTCCAAGTTCAGGCTGCCACTGTCAGACACCCTCTGACAAATTGCATAATCTCTATGCTTCCATGTTGAGATAAAAAAAAAATTGGAAAAGAGGAAGCACCCAACTGTTTCAAGCTACTAGACATTTTCCCACAAATACACATCCCACCATGTGGAAATCTGCACCCCAAGGAAGTCTTGCCAGCAGAAAAACTCTAAATATATTTGCTGTGCAAATCACATGCAACAATTACAAGTAACATGGCAAATCTTTGTATTGCACTGTAGCATACATATGGATTAACACAAGAAGCTTCAAGATACAAGTCCCACAAATCACTGAGGTAAGCACTAAAGAACAACATGCAAGAGAGATGTCACACTGCAACAAGACCTATTAGCACCTTCAGCTCTGAACTTAGCAGCCACAACTGGCAATTCCACCAGCAGACCATCTCAGTACACTGTCCTATCACTAACCTATAAATATAAATCGTTAATAAGGCACACCCAAACACCCACATGCCCTTCAAGATCTAAATTATATAAACATGCATCGCATCAAACATTTAGCAGAACAGGCTACACTTGTGTCATATTTTAAACCCAAACCAGAGCTGTAGTTTGTGGTTCTGTATTTCTCTCAGTCAGTCCCTTAAACCTCCAAGCCATGAAAGACCCAGGCCTGTAGGTGAGTCAGCCCAACCTGTCTGCTCCATGCTGCTGCTGGGGTGGAAGACAGGTCGTGGCCAAGACCCTGGCCAGGGGAACCCTCCAGCACCCATCACACAAGTACCACTCTCTTGTCCCCAGTTCCCAGGAGAACTGGGAACGCTTCCTCCTTATCCAGCCCCCAGTTCAGCATCAGCCAAGCAGCTGGCTCCTCTGACTCCTACTTCTTGGCTGAAACCAGTCCAGGGTTCAAGGTTAACACACTGCTGGCACAGCCGAGATAGCACGGCTGTAATGTCTTGCCTCACCAGCCTGCACTGTCATTGTCACACGACACCCCCATGTGCAAGCTGCCTTGCAGCCTTGGGACAAGCTATTCCAAGCCAAGATCAGAACAGCACCTGAAGGTATTATGAACAGAATTAAACACATGCTGCTCAGGTGATATACTTAGCCTTCTTGTAGTCAGAAGTAACATTTAACAGCCTTTAATCTCTTGGCCATGGACAGAGCTGAGTTTGCCAAAGACAGCTAAAAGGCAGCATAATGCAGTAGAGCAAACATCACTCTCAACCAAAAGAGCCGTAGTCACTTCTTTAGTCAATATCACAGCACAAGCCCCAAACCTTTGAGCTCACACACTCTAGTCAGCTAATTGTAACAGGCTCAAATTTGACACCATCGGTAGATGGTACAGTCACGTTATTTGTATGAGGTTTTCTTTTAGCGGATATCACTTTCAAAACTCTGATTTAACAGCATTTTTGTGGTTTTTAACCACACCAACTTGAAGAGCACTGCCTTTCAACACAGCCAACACCCACACTGACAGCTGAGAGCTGGTTATTCAGCTGCAGTGAGATAGCCATCTAGCCTCCAAGTATTTGTTCAGCCAAGAGCCACCATTGAGCCCGGCACATAAACACACTACCCTCTAACAAAGAGGGACCTTGAGGTGACAGCATCAGGTAATTCCCCACGCAGCAACTACACCAGCCAACATTTTTCTTGTTACTACTCCTTATCACACCAACACAGGAGCACTGGCTGCCACTTCTGCCAACGTGTATGAAATAGACTGGATTTGGTACTGCAGAGAAAGGTGGTGTCTCCTCAGTCATGCTCTCTTTTGTCTTTCATATTGAGGAACACTAGATTTTAAGGTCTTTGGGGAGGGCCATTTTTGCTCTGCCTGGGAACAGAAAGACTTGCCCTTGCACATGCATCTGCAATGCTCTCTCCCATCCTGACCTACCTCCTAGTGAGGACTGGATGGTCAGCAAATATGGAGGAGGTGCTACATGTTCCCCTTCAGCACTTAACACGCACATGCGTGCACACACAGACACTTACCTTTACCCTGTTTTATTCAGCTACTCCATAATTCATTATCACTAGGAATTTCTCCTCCCTCAGTAAATATTGTGTAATGCAATTGGACCTCTCCATCTGCTCGTGTTTTATCACCTCAGGGGATGCCAACTTACATAGTGCTCCGTTAGACCCACACCTGCCCTGGCCCTAAGTACTTTCATCCACATACAGGAACCCAGACTCCTAATCACAATTCAGTTAGTCCTATGTTTAAAAAAGCTCCCAAGAGCAACATACAGAGCACAGCTTGGCAGTGCAGACTCCACATCTCCCCTGCTCCCCATAACCTTCTCAAATATGGAATAGTTAGACTCCAGCTTACTGCAGTAAGAGCCGCCTACAGTGGAGAACGGTTTTAACTTTAATTTCAAATATAAAAGGACATTTAAAAGTGTGCTTCAGGCCACCATTGTGATTGTGTATCCCAATCTGTAAGACTGCTTGAACATTGCTTGCACGCAATCATCTATATTAGTTATCTCAGGCCATTTTTACTTACTATCACTAGACCTCCAGACAGTGGAGTGCACCCAGATTAGTCCAGGTTCTGAACTACAATACATATTAGCACTATACATCTCTCAGTCACACACACACAGGGGAATAGGTACTTGCAGTTTTATGGAAAAATAGGTCATAAAACATGATTACTAGCTGGGTCCTCTCTCCCTTTACCTTGCTTTTTTAGCAAAGAAAAAGCTATGTGCCAGAATGATCAGATGTCTAAGACGACAAGAGCTCCTACTGTGGGGCTAAAGCAGCACAGTTGGATCTCTTGCCCTCTCACTGACCCATGACACGACAGGACACTATCACCTGCACAGGAAGAAAAAGGATATCTTGCTGCATTTACTAACAACCTGTGAAACATAGTTAGCAGGGCACTGACATTTGGAAGGATCACTCACCTTGCCTTCCTCCCACCGCAAAGAAATCCCCCACAGCTTTCAGGACACTGGTGAGTGATCCAGTACATACTTTTTCTCAGTCACTTTAAAGTCAGCAATTAAATAAGACAAATGTTAACCTGTTTTAAGAGCTGCTGTGTGGTACCTCCAGTTTATTATTACAAGTGCTAACTGACAGTTGGATCTGCTACCATCGGAGTCTGCTTCATGCCTGGCCTGGAAATAGTACAGTGCCAGTGTTTACAGCATTGATAAGGATACTCTTGAAGATGAGGCACACACAATCAGTTCAGCAGTTCAGTCCCCTTTATTGTATCTTGTTCACAGGAGCTAATTCGTAGAATCAGGTAACAATTGACTTGTCTACTAACTGGCAAGCTGGTCCTGTTTCCAGCTGTGCTGCCTAATTGAGGGAGCACACAGAAAATGCTGACACTGCTGTCAAATGCTGTCAGAAACGAGCAAATCAATAGCAATACTGAGGCAGTCAGGAATCAGGAGAAAACCAAGCACGGACTGCAACGCCTTGTTCAGCCTTCTGCTATTTCCTGGGCAGTCAGACTGCTCTCACTGCACTTACAGCTCCAAAGTCTTACAGCCAACTCTGACCTAGTACAGTCTACCACAACACACACACGGTATGGGTTTAAGATATAGTAAAAGAACTCATTTCAAAATTAGGCTAAAGGAAGAAATATGAAGCAACTCTTCAGCTGTCTTTCTACAGCTAATGAGTGTAAGAAGTTCATCTGGCAAACCCTGAGGTAACTCCAGGGGCCAAAAGATGAATAGCAGCAGACTGAAAAAGGGGAACAAGTCTAACACCACACGTTTCCATCCAGCAGTCCTACAACAGGAAAGTACTGAGCTTCAGAAAGAAAAGCGCTGTCCACTAAACATTCCGATCTCCTCAGAGATTATTAAGTGTACTCTGATGCTATTAGGACTGTGATAGTTGGCCAGCAGCCCTGCAAGCAGTGACCTAAAGACAGATTTCAAGATACAAATCAAGCTCATACTGTAACTCAAAAGTTTCTCTCCACTGAGGACAGTTTCCATCTTAAGCTCTACTTTGTTTTGTTAAACAATGTTATTTCATACCCTTCGTTTCCTCATCCCCTAGTTTTTCAACCATTCAATACAAGCCAGTAAAAGAAGCATTTCATTCTGCAGGAACAGTTGTTGTGCCAGTAGCATTGCAAAACAATCTGATGCTTGTAACCACCCCACCTCTTCTCCAGTTCTCTCATGCACGCATCTAACTTCCCCATTTGCAAAGGACTCGGTTCTCCTACTTTAGAACATCAGTCTTATCAATTTGACTTTACCCAAGCTCTCACCATTAGCAGCAGGAGTCTTTAGCATCTGTGGCTGTGGCTTTTTGACACCTTTTTCTATCCGTATAGTGGCCCACTGTTGAAGAGAAAGAAAACATTAATTTCACAAATATAGTATTCACTTCAGAAAAAAAGTCACCTAAGAAAGCAAGCAGTTAATCAAAAACAGGTTGTGATTTTCAAAGAATATCTTCACCAGGTAATCATCACCCATCTTCTTCAGATATGTCCACAAACCCGCACACAGTCCCTCTGAAGAACCACTGCCTCAGTGTATTTAATAATAAAAAACACCACTCAGTGCTAGTCAGTACTTTCCATCTCTGCTTGCCAGTCTTCAGAGAGCCAACTCAGTGCTTTACAGATGTTTCAGTTCAGATATACAGCCACCAAGAGACTGACAGGCTTCCACCAGCCACCGAGTCATGGCCACATGGGAAACTCCAGGAGCTGAGCTAGACAACAGCCCTGAGCACACAACTTGTGTTCTCAGAGCCAACAGACACTGTGATCAGACCACTGTGAACAGATCACCACGCAATTTGTCTTCTTTCAGAGTAGTTTCACCATATTGAAGAAAAAAAAAAGTCCTAACTAGGTTAAGTCAAACTGAGGCCTGCACATAGCTAACTCTGCTAAAAACCAGAACAGCATTTGCAGTCATGGGAAGTGTCATTAAGTTTGGTCTCAGTCCAAAGAGGATTGCACCCAAGATTTTTTCCAAGCTGAACAAAACTGAAGTTTCCCTTGACCCTGCAACTGCTCATTTCTTGGCATTGTAGAGATCTGAGCGGCACAGAAATAGGCCAAATCACCAGCTCTAGTGTACAGCTGCAGAGAGCCCCTTCCCTTGCCCTTGGGGAGGGCTGCCAGCTCACTGGGGTTAACCTGCTCTTTTCTAGTGGGTGGGAGAATGAAATTGAAATAGGTGATAAAGTAAGCTCTGCTCTCCAGTAAGTGTCAAAACTTCTCAGCAACCCTATTCCCTGCAAACCCCCATGGCAGAACCACATAGGTGTCAGCAGACTTCCTCTCATTTCCAGACCTAATGGGGCTGAGCCAGTTTAACCTGTTCTCGGGACAAAAAGCTTTCTTGACCTTCAGCTGACTCAGTTCCACAGTGCTTTTAAATAGCACTTCTACATCCTAACAATTACAACCCCTTTGCTGTCCCAAAGCCTGCCCATGATGACAGAGTAGTCCTTCTAGCCTGGATTCTTCCTTTCCCCATGTGGCAGCTTTGCGAAGGGATGGAGAGCTCAGCCAAAGACGACTGACTTGGTGGCTCCCTGTTATGCCATATATTCCTCCCCCATGAGACTTGATCCTATTTCTAGGAATACTGTTAAAATAGGCATTTCCAATACAGACAGGTGACCTGGCAGAAATGGGTTCATAGCAAAAGATCAGGATAATATCCCATTCAAACTGTAACAACTTAAGCAGTATCAAAGGCATACTTTGTTCTAACAGCATACAGATGGTCCTCGCTGATCTGCACAGAAAGGACCCAAACCAATGCGGTTTCCACCTCTCCCTTCCAACAGAGCTGTGGGGCATTTGGGGATGCAGTTCCCTTTTGAAAGGTCAGTATCCTGACTCATGGTGTTCTCTACCACATGACTTCTCAGGAACAGCCAGGACTGCTTACTTTATCAGGTCTTACTGAATCACAACCTACCTTGCCAATATATTCACTTGTTTTCTCAGTGCTGCTGCTGCTGAGGCAATAGCTGTTCGAGGAACTAATTTTACCTATAGGAGTAATTCAGTACTTTCCAGCTACACACCATCCTCAGCAGTGCTATGGCCACAAGAGTTCTGGGAAATACCAAAATGAAACATTGTTCAAGGAAGAAACTACTCAGAATACCTCAATTTCTACATTTCTTCTACTAAATGGATTTGGGGGTACAGGCAGACCAGCAAATACATTCCCACAATCATTCTCTGACCAGACTTGAACCACTGTATTCAACAAATTAAAATCTCTGTAAGCAGGTAAGTCACTTATTACATAAACGAGTAAGAACATACTTGGCTAATGGTCTCAGCCATATACACTAGCTGAGAAAAGTTTTCATCTTCCAAATGCTCTCAAACAGGTAATCAAAACCTAGCACTGCCACCTTTTGCTTTACAAAACCCGGGAGAATAGTTTTTGTTTGGTGCTCAGAAAGAGCATGCAACACTCCCTTCACAATGCTCTTGCTACAGAAATCCTGCAGTTGCAAGTTCATGCCAGACAGCGTCAAAAAGTTTGAGACTCAGCACAAGCACAGGCTATTGAGACATGCCTTTGTAATGATCAAAGGCTTGTAACATCCTACTGTACTGCAGTAGTATCTTTTGACACTTTGCTGTACAAAGGAGGCAGCAGACTCTTCCCAAAGCAGACAAATTGCAGGGTCACGTAACCCAAGTAAGTTTCACCTTGCTTAGATGCCTTTATCTATCTTAATCATAAAAGTACATTCCTGCTCCCAAAGTGATCTAACTGGTGCACAGGTTCATCTAGCCCCGGAAAGCTGCAGTACCCCACCTCGGAGATGAGAAGGACAGGGACAAAGAGAAAGACTAGAGAGGATAGTTCCCTTTGCCATCTACCCAGGCCTTCCTAAGAAATGGGAGCACCACAAGCTTGACACCAGCGTGACATCTTGCACTAAGGTTGCACCAAGCGTTCCAGGGGACCACTGATTTGTGCTCCAGAAGTCAATAGCTGAGGCAGTTTTACTTTTGATGCCAGATCTCCCAGGGGATTTAAGCACGCTTCATAAAACCAGCAAGGATGAGACCAGCTCCTTCTTGGCCAGGAGCTTTTGGGCATTCATAAGGGCCCACGTCTACCAGGTGCTACAGCAAATCAGTTTTAAGTCCTCTGTCAGCTTTCTTCTTCCCTCAGTCCATTGTATTTCCAAAAACTATGCATGTTCCAGCAACCAAGCAGCAAAACATTTTTACTTAGCTTTACCTAATCTAACCCTTCCACTTATTCTCAGGCACCTGAAATATAGGCACTATCAAAGCCTTGAACTTTGATCAAGTGAAAAGCTTGTTTATATCCAGTTTGGAAAACAAGAGACACCACATGCAGCAGCGTGAGTAATTTCCCTTCCTCCAGCTAGCTAAGGATCTGCACCATCCATTGCCCTTTCAGCTGGTTGCTATGCTAAAGAACAGCTTTATTCTACAAAGAGTTATCACACTGTAGGCTGATCCATCCCACAAAGGGGAAAAGAATATGTTTGTGGATTAGAGATCAAAAAGCATGAAGCAAAATTATAAGCCATAACCTCCATTCTACTCAGGAGATGAGTAAAAGCAGACTGGTAGGTCTTTTGGACTCATCACTTGCCAGTAACATTGACACAAATCTAAGAGGTTTCTCCCAGCTTGCGAGCTGGTACTGAGCAGGCCAGGCTCAAGTACCTTGGTGCAGACCTAAGTCTGCGGGGATTCCTGAAGTAGTTTTGGGGAATGAGTAGAAGCCACCAGGCTCCTGAACAGATTAAAAATAGTTCTGCAGCTGGGGCTACCCACTGATCTAACACATAAAAGTTAGAAAGCAGCATGATAACAGAAACTACACAAACACCACCACAGGTCTGATTTTGAAATTCTGGTATTCCAACTGCTCAGGAAAAAGTAGCTTTAACACTTTAATCACACGAAGTCTGAAGATAGCGCACTTCACTAGGCAAGGAAAACATATCAACCTTTCCCTGAGAAGGTTTCCCTCCTCATCCCCATAGGAAAGGTTTTTAATTTGTCAGCACCTTAAAAAAAACCCAAACACACAGCAAGTCAACAGCCTATACAAAATGGCCAAAAAGATCAGTTTCACTTACGCATCACCAAGCAATTCCCACATATACAGGGCCTATGCAGTACTCGATAAAGATTCAGTTAGACCTCAGAGGCAAAATTCACACATTACAAGAGATGTCAAAAAAAGCTTCTTATATCCAGTTATCTCCAAAACCAAGCTTGACCTGTTGTTTCATGAAAGCACATCTAGAGACACTTTGTTAGGATCAATCACAAGTTATTAGGAACACTTCAGGGACTTCCCCTGTGTCCCTAACAGATGGAGCTTTGCCTTTCACCCCATTTATCACCTTTACATCACCTCTGGCTTAATAGCAGTGCTTGACAATTATTCAATTGACCGAATGACAATGACTGAAATCTGCAATCATATGGAATTAGATCACTGGTGTTCCCCTATTTAAAGGCACCGCCAGGTCATGTTCAGAGCAAAAGTTTATATCCTAGTTTAGGTGAGCGCTCCCTCCTTGGAGGCTCTCCAAACCTCAATAACAACAGAAAGGTTTCATACCACCTCCCACGCAATGCTACATTGTTTAACACAGCAAAATCTGCATGCCAATTCCTGGGTTGCTTTGTGTGAGGAGGAGAGGAGAAAAACATCACCAAAAGGAGCAATCATTTCTGAGTGAGGGCAAAAGGTCCTCTGTGGTCTCCCATGCCATCTTTTCCTCGTTCTGATGGGACATTCTTGTCACTGCCTCCAAGCAGCTTTCCAAATTCCTCTGCACACGAGTTGTATAGCAAGTCATTCCTGGTGGACAGGTATCCAAAGAACAACAAAAAGTCCAACTTTAGAGGAAAATACCAAGGGCATCAGCAACAGGAATGCAAAGCAGCTTCTTCTACACCAGCTTCACAAGCTATTATTTTAGGGTAAGCTCTGAATACAGCTGCTTATCAACAGTATCACAAATACCAGTGTTCACATGCTGTGAAATTGAACACAGTTTCGGATCAGGGTTGTTGACCAGAAAGATGCTGCATTAATTAGCGCTGCAATCACCAGCAGAGGGTAACCCCCAGCTCTGCCAACCTGACTTATGTGCAAGGAGCCTTGATTATTAAATCTGCGGAAAACATACATAATGGCCTTCTATAGAACTGGGGTCTAGTTTAATACAGCCCAGAGATTTACTTCAAGATTATGCAGCAAATTTGCTAAAATACTATTCTGAAAGCCAGTCCAAGCCCTGTAAACAAGGGTGCATCATTCACATCAGGCACATCTCCAAGACATACTTCTTGTTAACATCTGAGTTGGCAGCCTTCAGACTTACTCTCTCACTTCAGAGCTCTCCATTTCTCCTCTGCCCAGCAGTCCTTGAAGGATACCAATTACACAGACAGAGGCCTCCACTGACACTGCACAATGACATTAGCCAGCAAAGCTTGCTTCAGAGGCCAGTGAGTTAAAGAGGAAACAGTCAAAACCCCACAATGATTCACCTATTTATTAGCTTACACATTCTCCTTCTCCCTTCCCCGCCCTTATTGCCAGCACCACATGCAATCCTGATGGTGGTTCATGGGAGGAAACTACAGCCTGACTACCTGGGACAGGACATAACAGCCCATTCCACCTAACCCACGCATCCACGACCTACAGTTTGATCACAGGCACCAAAAGGTCCTCTTTTCCCCACAGGTATATTATTCTCAATTTTAGGTCCATTCACATTGCCAGGGTCATCTGTAATGCAAATACCTTTGACTTCACCTCCTAGCTACCGAATAATGTTACACCCTTGTCTAGCAAAAGCACGTTCCCTTCAGGGCAGCATAATAAACTATTAGAAACTGCTCCTGTTACAAGATGCTGCTATTAAGCCCAGATGGATCAGTTACAGGACATGACAAACACCTATGACTTCAACCATCTGTTGTGCATTACAGTGCAACCGGCAAAACCAACCACCCAAGAAATGCTTTTTCTGCTAACTGCCAGCCCCACAATCAGAGAGCCTTGAGATCAGGGGGTGGGAGATGCTGCATTCAAAGTGCTCGCAGCCATCAACAAACCCTTAGCCCAAAATACACTATAAGGTGATGTTAGTTTATAGCCAGGCTGTGTTAGGTCACAAGTGTGACCTAACAACTTCACTTCCCTCAAGCTAGCTCATTTCTTAATATTTCACAAGTAGCACGCACCACACAGCTTAAAAATACAAGAAATGTTTTCCCATTAGAAAGAGCAAGCAGAGCAGTCTGCACAAGTGCTGCTGACAAGTCAACCCTACTGTCTCAGGGAGCCAGGCACACCCCAAAGGTAACATCAGACTGCAGAAAAAAAAAGTACTGGAAATGGTGAGCAGATGAGCTGCGATCCGTCAAGCAAAAATCATCACTCAGGGGGCCCATCTCTATTGCCAAATACATAGGCATACAGGCTAAACTAGTCCTCCAGATTTTCTACAAACTGATGGAAATAGAGAATCAGATTGCTATGTGGTACTGGCTGCTCTGTGGGCCTTAATGAAAGATAAATCACTTCCTGAAAGGCTGGATTTCTGCACCGCTTCACAAGTGATCTCAAATGGCACGCTTGCAGGTGCCTTATCAACCCCAACTCATTGTAGAGCTTATAAATGAGGCAATGGACTAAGATGAAAAGTGAAAACAAGAGGTAAAGACACACTAAATTTAAAATTGGAAGCTATCTGATGATGTTTAAAAACAAACAGGGAGAAATGCAGCATGCTATAATGATCACAAGAAGCAGTCCCCAGCATTTCAGCTATAGGAAAGATTTCTGCAGCAAGTGATTTCACAAGCATTAGCATGGCAGGTGACTAGCCCAGACTAGCTCCTCATGAGAGCAAACAGCTGCTGGAGATGCCTTTGTAGCAGTCATCTAACATTTAAAATAGAAAAAACAGGCTAACACAGTGCCAGAGATCCCTCTATTAACACTGAATGGGAAGCCACAGGCAGAAGAAAGTGAGCAGTTTCCTAAAAGTTTGCTTAGTTTGGCAATGCAATTCAGAAGCAAATTAACATACTTTAAGGAATACCTACATGATGGTGAAAAGTAGGTTTTCTAATAGCAAATAGTCTGCCTGCTGTACTGCATTCCTCTAGTATTGGCATAGCTGGTCATGCTTTTCTGCTCCTTTTCCCCTTATAACATAGAAAAAAATATAAACACATGGAAAAATACATACTCCACATAAAGCTGGTCATCCCTAGTGCGGTACTTAAGGGTCAGATGCAACCCACAATGCAACTCCGCAGAGTCACATCCTCAACACTGCCATCTGTATGTGCTGCATTTTGCTTAGAAGCCTGTGCCTTGCTGAGGCAGCCCAGCATAGAAAAAAAAGCTATTGTGCACCAACTGATCTCCATTGTCAGTAATGTCAGACAGTCAAAGTACAAGAACACTTTGTTCTTAAAAGGAGCTTCTCCCCTCCCTTTTCTTGGACCACACTTGCAGCACTGGGAACAAGCTTCAGCCCTCCTGAAACAAGCGGAAATAGATTTATTTTTATTGGCACAAAAAAAATCAAGCATAAGTCCGGTATCATTCTCAACTCGCTTCATACCACAGCTTAGATGACAACTGAACACCACAGACTCATTTTTATAAGCCTTGTTTCATGTGACACAACAGTGGACCAGCAGACACGCCACAGTGAACTGCAAACTCCCTATCTACTTAGTCCTGGACTACGGTGCCCATGTAGACAGACTTGGGACGCTCATAACAGATTAGCTTTATTAAAGTCTATGTTATTACCTGACAGTATAGGCTCACATAGTCACTATGTCCTCCCACTATGCAAACATGTGGGATATAAACAGGCAAAGCCAGAGAGCAACTTGGTATCCAGCTGGGGTGCACAAACAGCCACCACTTTGCAGACAGTTCTGGCGATCTAGCCCATCAAAGAAGCAAAAGCAGCAGCAGTGCCATCCTGACTACAGGCCCACGAGCCAACCCTCCTGCAAAGTGACAGGGGAGACCGCCTGGGAGATCTAGAGCTGGAAGCTAAAGAGGAAGTTTAAGGAAGCCATTAAGTTAATCACTGTGCCAGAAAAGGTCTCAGCCATCAGAGACTGCAGCATCCTATGACTCAATATAGCCACAAAACAGACTACTGTTTCTCAGTAGAAACGCTGCATACTCAATTAAACAGCCCAGAAAGTTCCAGACATCCAGGCAACTGCACAAGGCTAGCAGCTATGTATTTAACACTTTCCATTGTTAACATTACTTCTGGAAGGGAAAAGTCAGGTGCAACAACACATATCTTCAGGGGCTCTTGCAGACACTGCTTGGAACTGGCTGGCTATCAGTCTGTCTCTGTCAGGCTGCTGACCAAGCCAGAGTTGTAAGCCAAGGAACAGGAGACATTTCACAAAAAAAAACCACTTTATTTCAAGGACTCTGGCTCAGGTATTCTGAGGGCATAAAGAATTCACAGGCAAAGCAAGGCCAAGTTGAGATAAGTGGATTACCGAGGTGGATTGAGCATCTTCACTCTCCTGCAACATACTTCCCATTTTGTCGCTGGCTTTTCTTTTTATGTATATAAAAAATATTTGTACACCATATAATTATGTACTAATATCATATTTTAATATAATGAATGGAATGTAATTCCAGAAAGTGTTTCATGCAACACTAATGGCAACTCTCAAGGTAAGTCATTATTTCCCTCCTTAGGCATAGTAAGAGCTCTTACTCTTAGCCTAACAAGTCACCATCATCAATATGCTGTTAGCTGCTTCTCCATACTTCTGCCCAAGACATTAAGTCACCTCTTGTTGCAACATTTGATGACACTGAAAAATAATGATTAATGATCTAAGAATAAAAAAATGTAAATTGTGGTTAATCACAGGTGAAGGCAAGTCATCCAAACAAGACCATCTTACTAGGCCATCTGGATTGCTCCCTCAGGACAGTGTGACCTCCACATGCTCAACTTTTGCTATCCAAAAATTTTTTTCCAGTAATAACTGCATCTTCTACCCTTAACAGTTATCTTCCTATCACTCAGGGCTCCAGAAAGTACTTCAAGCAGGTTCATTCTCACCAAAAGTCTTAAAACCTTTTAAGTTAAGATGGATTTAACAGATGTCATTTTTATTAGCCGAGCACCAAGGATCCTGAAGGCACTGAAGTACTTGAGCAAGGTTTGACCAAAAACCTTATACAACAAGATGAAACTAGACAAGACCTATGTTCCATAGTCACATAGTGACGTATACTGCATTGCCACAGACTATGCCTTGCATCATTTTACTTTTCTTCCTTAAAACTGTTTTGTTGGTTTGGCTTCACCTCTTCCTTGCAAAAAGCTTAGTAAAGATTTAAACCAGATCACTTCCACCAGCCATTTTAAAACACTCTTCCTCATCACCACCATGAGCTTCAGAAGGAATGTTTTCACACACATATGAACTACAACCCATCCAGAAAGCAGTTCCTTTGTGAGACACTCGCTTTCCCAAAGAATTTGTGGGAAGATGGCAACTGAGGTGCTGGACAGGCTCAACTCTGATGGCAGTCCGCTTCTCCAAGCGTCAGCACTCCTGGCACTTGCCGTCACAGGCACTGGGCACACTGCCAGACATTTATATCCTCCCAAGAGCATGACCCCGTGCGCTTTCTCTCAGGTGGGGAAACGGCTGACACCCAGCAGGGACAACCTCACCCAGGACATGGTACAGCCTTAGGTAACAAGGTTCATTTCATGCTCCTGCAGGTACAAGGAGCACACGCCAGAGTCTGCACAACCACTAAATTCGTACGGATTTACTTTTCTGCCTAAGGGGTGAACTCCAAAAACACAAACAGACAGAGATGATGGCAGTAGAGGAGAGGGGTCGGTTATGTCCTGTCTGGCCTTACTCCCAAGGCGGGTGGGGGGGGACAGACGCTTCTCCAGGCTCCCCGGCCCTGGGCAGGGCCTCAGGCGCGGGAAGAGCCGTCCCTGTCCCCTCACACCTGCCCGCGGGGCCTCCCCGCCCGCGCCGGGGTCCCGCCGCCGCCGGAGATGTTACGCTTCCTCCGGCCGGAGGGAGCCGTGCCCGGCCGGCGGGGCCGGAGAGGTCTCCTCAGGATGAGGCATAAACGCACCGGCGCCAAGGGGCGAAGCGGCGCTGACGGAGAGGGGCAGCCCGGGCCGGGGGAAGCGGGGACGGGCCCAACCCCCCTCCCGACGTGCCTCCCCACCTCATTCCGGCCCCGGGCGACACCTCACCGGAGGCGCCATTTTGAAGCCCCCCGGAGCGGCGGGACAGGCCCCGACGGCCGCCCCCACCCCCGCGCGGTGTGGCCCGGCGTGTGAGGGAGGGCGCCGGGCTGAGGGGACGGCGGTTCCCCCCTCGCCTACCTCCAGCGTCTTCATCAGGACCCACATGTAGGCCTCGGAGATGCCCAGCGAGACGCCCAGCGCCGAGGGCACCACGATGAGGGCGAGGACCAGGGCGAGCCACACCGCGCCCACCCGCGCCGCCGCCCACCCTAAGTCCTCCATGGCGGGCAGCGCCTCACGACCCCGCCGAGGCCGCCGCTGCCTGTAAGAGAAGAGAGCCGCTGCCAACCGCCGCCCTAAAGCCCCGCGGCCGCCGCCGGCCCGCCCCCGGCCCGCCCCGCTCCGCCCGCCTAGGGCCGGGCACGGGCAGCGGCGGGGAGGGCGGCACCGCCCCGCCGCTGCGGGAGGTTGAAGGGGACTGTAGGCAATTTTGTTTAAGTTGATGTTTCTACGGAGGGTGTCTTCTTGGACAAGGGAACGGAGGGTGCGCCTTACCGAACGCATCCTTCTGGGCGCACGGCGGGAGGGAGGTGGGGATGTGATGCTCGGGGGACGGAAAGCTGCTAAAAACGGGCTGTGTCCGCACTAAAAACTCCTCGTGTAGGAAAAACGGCTGCTGGGGAGCTGGACGGCGGTACTGCCGCAGTGTACTGTTGTGCTTCGTGGCAGGTGCATGGGCAGGCAAGCTGTAGGAAGCCCGAAAATAGCAGCTGGGGAAGTAAAAGAGAAAAGGCAAACTGGGGAAAGCTCCTGGATCTGTGAACAGCAACGCAGATATGGACAGCTAAAAAAAGCAAAAAGGGACAAAGTCAGCACTTCAGCCAGCAGCACGCCTGGTCCATCTGTGTTGTCTCGTGCCTTGAGCTGGGAAGAAGGATTCACTTGAGGGACCGGCCCTGAGGGTACCCGACCAGGCACTAGGCACACGCCAAGAGAAACAAAACTTTGTAGAAATCCGCTAGAGGAGGGTTTATCTGCCCAGGCCTGTGCACGGCTGTCATGTAGCACTTGGTATGACATAATCCATACCAAGAAAGCGGTGTTAGCAGAAAGAGGCTGAAGGAGAAGAATGGGGGAAGGGAAGAACATTTTCCTCCAGGAAAAAGGCTTTCAACCTGATATCCACATGCATCTTTCGTAGGCATTTCCTAGAAAACGGACATGTGATTTCCCTCTCCATATTCAAGAGGTCAAAAATGTATCTAAGAGCCAAGTGCTTAGGATCCAAGGAAAAACCTGAATTAGACTCGAAGGCCTTAAGAACTGTTTCCAGGAGAGTCATGTGGACAAGGGCGTTGGATTCTGGCTCCTATTTTTGGCTCTGGCACTGTGTCATCTTGGACAAGTCTTCTCTGCTCTCGGCATCTCACCTCTCCTCCCACTCTTTGCCTCATCTGGTTAGATAATTTCACAGAGGCAGAGACAGGATGATACCTGATGAAGCCTCTGGGCACAACAGCCACAGAAATAATCGTTCAGCTAGATCTCAGATAGCCAACCAGCACTTCAGTGTTTTCATCCCTCTAAGTGTTTAGTTGTGATCATGCCCGAAAGGCCCAGTTAGCACCGAAGGCAGTAGCCCATCAGTGCCATACACACGTTAATGCAAGAATCTCCACTCCAAAGAGCTGTACTGCAAGTGATTTTCAAATGTTACAGGGGAGTGTGGATCCAAGTCAGTTAAGAGTGCTGAAATTCTGGAACAGAAACAAATCAAGAGAATATGACTTTCTAAACTGGGTGATATTCACAACACCTATGAATATTGGGCAATAAGCTACCCATGCTTAGCTTATTTTAAATTTATATTTTGTCCATTGCTTCACAAGCAGAAAGTGATACAGGGCATTTAGTACTTGCTCATGATTTTTCATCTGGGGTGCAAATAGCAGAGGCCAAAGGCTTCATTGTTTTTTTTTTGTTTTTACCCGGCATTAAGAAGCAAAAGTCTCCATCCAAAGGACAGATGTAGCCCAGGTAGCAACAGTGTCTAGCTCCTGAGAAAAACATCGTTCACAGTAATGTGTCATGTGGATTTCATCTCCATTGCATTTCAATATCTTCATTTAGATAGTAACATCTAAAATTGTCAACTGAAGCAAGAATTGCAAAACAGGTAATCCTGTGCAAGGCAAAGCTTTTTGTGTTTGTTGACAAAACCTTGAAAACTGAAAAGAAAGAATTTGTTTGACTTAGTCCATGTGCTTGTTAACCTCTGTTTTAGTAAAATGCAAACAAGTCTTGACTCATCACAGCGTAAATTTGGTCAAATTTGTGGCATATGGCAAATTCCTGAGTCTTGTCAGGCTGAAATCCAGCAGTGTCCCTGAAGCATCAAAAGAAAATTCTGGAGACCTCTATGCATGACATTCATCATGTGGAATTAAGGCATTGCTTTTCTGCTGCAATAGCCTGGCTATTGGACCTACTGCCACTGTCCACAGGCTCCATAAAGGAGCCTTTATTTTTCCTTTATTTTTCCATAAAGGAAATAAGCAGTCTCTACCAACATTTGTGTTTTAGAGCAGGGGAAGGTAGCTGGTTTGATCCCTGCTGTCATTACATACTGGTGGGGAAAAAACACTGGTGAAAAGTTGTTTTGACGGGAGGCAATTTTAGGCACAGACAGCCATTCTGTATAAGCTGAATAGAAGCAGGACAGAGGCAAGACTCACACGTAAACAGAAACTCTTATTTTATTGCATCCAGGTTGCCCCTCCACGCTTGCATGAATAATTCACAAAGCCATTAATATTAAATTGGAAAAAAATCAATTGTGTTCTTGAGCTGCTTGAAGAACCACCTGTTCTGCCTGGGATAGCAGGGAGGAAACGCCTGCTAACCTGACAGCCTCCTCCTAGTGATAGACCTGCTGGCAAAGTCCTATCATGAATGTGCTGAAGTTCATCCTTTGCGTGTATCTCGCACTCACATCAAAGAATAGCTGGCTGTTAACTGCAAAAACTGTTGACTTATTAAAAAAAAACACCAAACAAACAGCTTGCTCTCTTTGCCAAGTGGCCTTTGTCTTTTAAAAAGATACAGCTGTTATAAACCACTGATCACCTGTCTACTGATAAATTAGTTTTAAATTAATTCCATGATAATGTTTTATTTGTTTGCTCTGTAGCCTGTGAGAACACATAATTTCTCTGCCTCGCTTTTACCAGTGAGCCCATTTTCCTAAGAGAGGAGTACTTTTTACTTTCAAACACTGGGACCATACTTTCAGCACAGGTAAGACAGCATATTCCACTGAAGACATGGAAAGAGTGCTAGTTTCAACAATTTTCCATGCTTTCATTTTTTGAAAGCCTATTTTATGTACAAAGGTTACATGTAGTCATGCTTTCTAGTGGAGTATTTTCCAGTAAAAAGTGCAAGCCATGAGAAAGAAACATCCCATGAGAATTTATCAGAGTTCATAAACTTGAAAGAAAACATTTTCATATATCCTTATTTTTCAATTTATTTTGGAAAGTATGGTACATACAAAAAAGCTTCAGTTGAAATTATATGCTTCAAGTTTATCTAAATAAGGTGCTCCAAATGGATACAAAACATTTTGGTTTGTTTTTTAACTTTGTGAGAAGTTATCAAGATTCTTGATTTTTGTTCTATAAACACTAGTAATAATGTATTTTTATGTCTGTAGTAAGAATACATTTACATTTATTGCCTTAATATGCATGGCTATGTAACGTAATGCATGATTTTAACAGGAGGTTGGATTGAATCAAAGACTGAGAAAAAGGATGTGTAAAATTCTCATCAGTCTGCTTTCCTGAATTATTATTTTTGCATTCCTTTGGTTTTACTTATTTTATTCTGCTTAATTATCAGAGCCTATCAAGTTTTGGCAGTGTGGAGCATTACTGCAAACTTGGTTTCCAGGATAAGGGAAATCTTGTTGAACCGACTTGGGAAGAGAGACGGGATGGTGTCACCTCGTGTGGCAGTCACACTCTCCCTTTGCTAAGTTATTGCACACATTATGGGCTTCTGGTAGGTCAGATCTAATAAAAAGTAGCTTTTCATTTGTCTCCTGTCACTGGATCCGGGCAGCTTCCGAATACCAAACAGATTCATCCCATGTAAATATCTGTATTTTATTGGAAATAAATAGGGTCAGGATAGTTATCCTAGTACTCCTTTTGATCATCTGCTGTTGAGGAATGGCAGGTAGCCAGCAAACCACTCGGGGGAATTCTGCACTCTCTCGTCTGTCTTCTGGCTGCAGGCAGGTCGTGCTTTCTCTCCACCACTGTTATTTGCTATAACTCATTGTAAAAATTGTTACCCTTTATACAAGGAGTCGGATGTTTTCAGCTTCACTTTGTATGAGGGAACCTAAGTGGAATTTTACCTTCTGCTCTCATGGACCTCCAATTCTTATTACACTGAAAATAAATACAAGTAGCCTGGCTTCTATGTACCCTTTAAACCTTGCAGTGTGCATTGATGGAGCTGCAGCCTTGTGTTTTGTCTCCAGCAAGGATGAGGGCTCATAAGCACTGTGTGCTTCATAACCACAGCACCCAGGTTTGCTCCACCTCAAAAAATTTAACTTCAAGAATTTGGAAATTTAGGTTTCTAGGAGTTCAGCAATCCATCTACAATTAAAAACTTGTTAAAATCCCCAAGCTTACTTTCTCCATACAACAAATGGGAAAATGTGAACACACGAGAAGGACATTAACAGAAGCAAGTAGAAACAGAGGGGATTCTAGTTAGAACAAGTAACAGGAAACACACTGCGGTGTAGACAACTGCAGGCCACAGGAACTGCACACATGTCCAGCACAACCTTGAGTGTCTCAGAGGTGCTTATGCTGAGGTGACTCAGTGAGAAACTGAGCCTTTAATGCTGGAGGGGGAAGAAGGAAGAGAAGGAACTTCTCTAATGCAATGGTTGTATGCATAAATCCCAGCTGCAAATGTTCCCAGGTGTTGAGCATTCAGTACTTTTCATTTGGGTACCCTAAGCACAGGCTTTGTGGTCATTTGGCCTCCCATCGACACCAGGATTTTATTAGTTGGAGCGTAACAGCTGAGACTCCTTGATAGTCTTGGAAACAGGACTTTGAGGCCTTTCTAGCAAGCAATACATTTGCACATTTTTCAGTGAGACATCTCAGTGCTTGTTCCTGCAAGTTGCTAAGTATGCTGGCCTTTACACAACAAACTATTTAAGTGCATACTTTAAAGCTTGGTTCTGTAGCAGTAGAGGAGCATCAGAAGGCAATCGATTCAGCAACGGTCTTCCCTTCGTGACCTTAAAAGCATCTGCACTCAACTGACCAAACCACCCAGAAACCTTCACCACTGTGTTAATGTGGAAGGGGTTTTGTGAGTGTCTGAGCAGTTCTATGCCTCAAGCACCAGAGGAGATACAGACACCATCTTCAGAGCAAAACTGCTACGAACACACAACCCAGCAGCCATGAGAGAATCTGCCCCATCAAGACAAGGAGCACGCCACAAGGATGGCATCTCCTTTTACTGTCCACCATGGCCTAAGGACGAGCAGTCTGGCTTTCTACTGCACTTGGAGAGGAGAAACAGTGAAGAAAAAATATGTATATGTGTTAGTCCAGAACTTCATGATCTCTTTAATGACTTAAGCATCCAATATAAGAAAATTACCACTTAAAATGATACTGTACTTTTCTGTTCATGCCAAAATACTAAGAAAGGACAAAACATGCTGATGTCCAGTAAATTAAATTACCTTTTCATCTTCTTTTTTTTTTATTATTAAGTGATATTAAGGCTTGTACTTCCCAAAAGAGCATTAATAAGGTTCTAGTCCTCATGGCAGTATTAGACACAGCACTGCCACCTCCTGGTCTCACAGCAAGAGTGCCCTGTCCCAGTTTGAGACATGAAGCAGACTGTGCAGTGTAATATACGCGCTTGATGCGCCCACCAGCTTCCAGTGTCACATCTACAATGCAAAGGGTGAGGGTGCAACATGCAAAGAATAACTTAAAAGCCCAAATGTGTAAGACAGCATCTGGATAGAAATCAGCCTCAGCACAAATAAATGTACATAAATGTATTTTTTACCTTTATTTTATTTTTATTTTTCTCTCCTTATGTTCCCTTCTAGGTGTATTTTATAAAATATTAAAAAACCACAAGACAAATTGAGTGGTTATTTGAGGTATAACAGGCAGTTGATTTTATTGAACGTGTGTTCAAAGTTAAATCTTATGTAAAGTTATAAATTATACGACTAAAGGAGACTGCCCGTAGCCATATATCATCAGCATTTTTTTAAAAAATCTATTATATAACACCATAAACACAGTATTTAATGTGTGAAAAAATGAATGTTTATGACGTAGCTACAAAATAAGCTGTTGAATAGATGTCTGTATAAACTTAAAAGGTAGTATGTAATAGCTATGGCATACAAAAAGAAGAAATATACCATTCTAAATTATCTAATAACTTATTTCTTAAAAGTCTGATATGCAAGGATATAGTATTTTTCATGATATTACTCTATTTAATATCCACCATGTAGATATTAAATGTCTTTCTCCACATGCATCTTTCGTATAGTCAAATACAAATACCAAGGGATATCAACTGATGTCAATAATCCACAATTGCACACAAATCATGACTACTGATCAGTAAAGCAATTATCATATTAAAAGAGTTCAACAGAGCTCAACATACTGTAAAATTAGAAATCAGTCAATACCACAGCCATTATATAGAACATCGCTGATTGGATGTACTAAACGCTAGCCTTGATAACAATTGATCATGATGAACCCTGCTCACAAAGGAGTCTGGTACACTAATTGAGGAGCCATCGTTAAATAGAATAATAAATATAGAAGGAGGAGGAGCAGAGAGCAGAAATGGCTACAAAGCTGAGGCCCTTCCAGTCTGTATATCAACAACAACAACAATAAAAAAGGAAAGAGCCAGGAAGGCCTCTGTCTGTACTGTATGTCCACTAACTTCTAAGCCTACTTTTTCAAAACCAAATGAACCTGGGAACCCCTCACAGGTCATCTCCACAATCTGCGCCACAGCTGGGAAGCATGCTCAAAAAGAGTCTGACCAATGGGTGTTTCACCTCAACACAAACATTTCCAAAAGCAAATCCCACAGAGAGGCTAGAAAACCCAGAGGTCCCATTCATAACACATCTGTGACCTATCGTTATTGGCCTACTTGAAATCAGGCCTCAAACTGCACACATAACCAAAATATGCTCCTTAGAGTGCCTTGAGGCTAAAAAAACCCGCCAGGTGAAGATCAGCCCAGGCTGCTTTCCTCGCTTTCATTCATAGGATCATAGAATGCTTTGGGTTGGAAGGTCATCTACTGATCTATCTATTATAGCTATCTATTAAAGGTCATCTATTTCCAACCCCCCTCTCATGGGCAGAGACACCTCCCACTAGACCAGGTTGCTCAAAGCCCCATCCAGCCTGGCCTTGAACACCTCCAGGGGTGGGGCATCCTCAACTTCCCTGGGCAACTTGTTCCAGTGTCTCAACACCATCAGAGTAAAGAATTCTTTCCTAATATCTAATCTAAATCTCCCCTCTTTCAGTTAAAACCTTTACCCCTTGTTCCATTACTACACTCCCTGATAAAGAGTCCCTCCCCAGCTCTCCTGTAGGTCCCCTTTAGGTACTGGAAGGCCGCTATATGGTCCCTCCGGAGCGTTCTCTTTTCCAGGCTGAACAGCCCCAACTCTGTCAGCCTGTCTTCATAGGTGAGGTGCTCCAGCCCTCGGATCAGCTTCGTGGCCCTCCTCTGGACCCGTTCCAACAGGTCCATGTCCTTCTTATGTTGGGATCCCCAGAGATGGACACAGAACTCCAGGTGGGGGTCTCACAAGAGTGGAGTAGAGGGGCAGAATCACCTCCCTCGACCTGCTGGCCATGCTTCTTTTGATACAGTTGGCTTTCTGGGCTGTGAGTGCACATTGCCGGCTGATGTTGAGCTTCTCATCCACCAACACCCCAAGTCCTTCTCCTCAGGGCTGCTCTTGATCCATTCTCCGCCCAGCCCGTATTTGTGCATGGGATTGCCCCAATCCAGGTGCAGGACCTTGCACTTGGCCTTGTTGAATTTCATAAGGTCTGCACGAGCCCACCTCTCAGGCCTGTTACGTCCCTCTGGATGGCATCCCTTCCCTCCAGCATGTTGACTGCACCACACAGCTTGGTGTTGTCAGCAAACTTACTGAAGGTGCACTAAATCCCACCATCCATGTCACCGACAAAGATGTTAAACAGCACTGGTCCCAGTACCAACCCCCAAGGAACCACCACTCATCCCTGGTTTCCACTTGGACATTGAGCCACTGACAGCAACTCTTTGAGTGCGGCCATCCAGCCAGTTCCTTATGCACCAAGTGGTCCATCCATCAAATCCATGTCTCTCCAGTTTAGAGACAAGGATGTCATGCAGGACAGTGTCAAATGCTTTGCACAAGTCTAAGCAGATGACATCAGTTGCTTTTTCCTTGCCCACCAATGCTGTAACGCCATCGTAGAAGGCCACCAAATTTGCCAGGCACGATTTGCCCCTTGTGAAGCCATGTTGGCTGTCACCAACCACCTCCTTATTTTCCATGCGCCTTAGCATAGTTTCCAGGAGGATCTGCTCCATGATCTTGCCAGTCTCAGAGGTTAGACTGACCAGCCTGTAGTTCCCTGGGTCTTCTTTTTTTCCCTTTTTAAAAACGGGGATTATGTTTCCCCCTTTCCAGTCACTGGGAACTTCATCAGACTGCAATGTCTTCTCAGATATGATGGATAGTGGCTTAGCAACTTCATCCATCAGTTCTGCGTGTCCCAGGTGAGCAGGTCTCCCATTTCCTCCTGGAGAGAAGAGTTTGAGTAAAACGCTGGGTCGCTGAATTCATCACTAACACCTCGCTCTTCTCACTACAGCTTAAGGAAACGCATGCTGGTAGAAAACAAGTTCAGAACACCTCCCTTACTATTCTGAAAACATGTTTTCTTCTGAAAAGTGTCCCCAGGCCCAGATCAGGAGCAAAAAGTATCAAGGTACTGAAGAAATTAATCACAGCAAATGCAAATGTCATACTGCCTTCAGGAACATCCCAGGGCTTGCCACCTCTACTGAATTTTAAAATACAAGCGAAAACTCAGGGGTTATACCCATACCTGATCTTGAAGCGACTAAAGGACAGAAGTATTTCTGATTTTGGTTTGTCACAGGGAAGAGACAGCCTGGGGAAACCCCACACGACACAGGCTGCTGAAACTTAGAACAAGCTCAGGCTTTGCTGGTAAGTACACCATGACCGATAATCAAAGATACGGTGTTTGGGGTGTGCAGAGTTATTTCTACGTTTCCATGGTTTCCTGGAAATGGAGGAGAAATAACAGGCTCGTTCATGGGGATTTAGGGGAACTCTGCATTAAATGAAACGTCGAGAAGGCTGCACAAGGGGGAGTTTGCTACCACTAACTAGAAGCCACGAGATGGCATCCTTTGCACAGTTCTTTTAATACATGGCTGGACAATTACTGAAAAACCCCTTAAAACAACCGCGGGTCAGGGAAAAGAGGTGTCTCCCAATAACGTAGAGCAGATCAGCAGAAGTCGGAGAGAGAAGAGCATTTCAGACATTCCCAAAGATAAGACACAACTGTAGAAGACATTTGGAGTCAAGAGAATAAAGGACTCCAGCTACATCAATCTGTCGTAACATGCAGGTACATTATTAGACGTTTTAGCAAACGCCAGTTCTCACAGAGTACAAGAGGTCACTAAGTTGCTTATCACTACATCTTCAAATAATCTGTAACGTTTCTATTGTTATAATTAACTCACATTTCTCATGTCCATGCTATGCTACAAATAGATAGTAGTAGGCATTTGGGCACCCTTTTATATACAAACAAAGTGTGTATATATATACACACACACACAGAGAAAAAAATTATATATTTATATATAAAAAAGAGAGCTCAAAACTTCTTGGTTTTGAGTAACATATGTTCTTGGAGGCCCAGGAAATTTAGAGAACCTGTCTAAAAAACTGGCTCAGATATATTAAAGCAATGACAGTCATTTACACAGAACTTCCCCTTACACTGCTTTAACGCTGTATAGTTACAACGTGTTTCAGGTTACTTTCCCCTTGTAGTAGAGCAGTACAATATACTTTAAACATGAATAGTGGTAACATCCAAATAACCTCTTCTTAATCCAGAGATCAAAACCCAGGAATATGAGCCAGATGTTGAAGCTATTTCAGTCTGCACATTTAGTTTAAAGGGGTCAAAGCATAAATCATCTTTACGTGTTCTACTCCCAACCAAGGAATGTTAAGGTAATAGTAATGCAAACATCCAAAAAGATGCTTTCAGAGGACTTCCTCTCAAGCTCCAGTTTTGGAAGCTTGCCTGAGGAAGGGGAGGCACGTTAGACAGTGACCCAGCCTTTATGGGATTCTGAGAGTTGCCCTTACTTATTCAAGGCTCCGGCACTCTACAGGGGACACAGCTGTAGCCTCCAGCCCAGTGCAGAAACAGGGTAGTGCTCCCAAGTGACTTAAGGTCCTGGACCACTCCAGGACCCAGAGATTCCACGTACAGAGATTCCGCACTGCACCTTGGGCATGCTGCATGAGTCTTATTAAGGACCTAAAGGTGGAGTTTATTAAATATATCCAGTTTTCCATCCACACAGCTGATTAAACCATGATATCTTCAAAAGTTAGCACACCTATTTTGACACTCTGTCTCTGAGTCACCCACATAGCGAGAGGGCCTGATTTTATTCACTCATTCTAACATACATTTATTTTCAACTCATGGCCCAATGTCTTAGACATCTCAGAAGTTCAGGATGAATGCACCTCGGATTGCTTTGGTTCGTTTCACTTTCGTCACCATGGTGCATTAGTGCCACAGCAGCATCACTTAGATGCTTCATACATAGGTATTAGCCATCAGCACCAAATTACAAAGCAAGGCTATGGCTTACAATGTAGGTCTTCCCTACACTGATTAGCTGTAGCAGAAGGCCCTCATATTTTATTTGGAGAAGAGGCCACCCAGTCAATTAAAAGTGCAAGGCTCATTGGGTAAGGAGCTGAAGGGCAAATACATTAAACAGTAAACAACAGAGGAAGTTTGTGCTCTTGAGGAAGACAGAGTTGCAGGCTCCTCCAAGGTGATGATAAATCTTGTCTATGCAGCTTGCACAGCTAGCAAATAAAGAAAAAATACTAAAAAGAAAAAACATTACTTACACTCACAGATTTTTTTAAGGGTTTGTTTTTTGGGGTTTTTTTTTGTTTTGTTTTGGGTTTTGTTTTGTTTTGAGTGCCTGATCCACCAAAATATTTATTCTCTTCCATGTAAGCCTATCACTTGGCACAAGTCAGCACGAGACCGTGCTACATTTGATCCTTCAAAGGTACAGAGTAAAAATGGAGCTCAAACAGATTAGAAGCCTGGTTCCTGTGAGACAGGTGGAAGATAAGCAAAGAGGAGAAGTAATACAAGTGCGAGTTCTTTGATTGGGAAAAATAAGCTGCAGTTTACCAGCTTCCCACTCACGTGTTATCATGAGAATGTGTTCTTTTGACTGTTACCATGCCTTCCTGCTGGAGGAGGAAGACACGCTTATCTATGGTGTCCTTTTGGAAAACAATCAGTTCCTCTACAACCTCAGCACTAAGGGCAGTATACAACTTCAGCTAAAAGCAATTGTCAAGGCCACTGCTGATAAACGCAAATGAAATACAGAGTATCAAGAGAAAGGAAAGGGGGAGGTGGAAGGCAGGTAAAGAAAGCACCACCAAAACCCAGAAACATTTCTTTAAAGGAGGGCAAGACAACGTAGTCTATTTCAAGTCAGCTTGGTATTTTCACCAGTGGCTAACAAAGCACACCTCACTCTTGTCATTGACAACTTCTTGGGTATGTCGTTTGCTTTTTTTTTTTTCCTTTTACCTATCCTATATGTAAATACCTACTTCACAGAATTTTTAAGCTGCTTTTGTCAAGACAGCCAAAAAATGGCAGAGAAAATATAGACAACCCCACCATTCCTCCCACAGCTCAACAGGTGACATGTAATACTCCTGCATTCAGAGGTCTGAGCTACACTTTTACACAACTTGGAGTCATAACTGTAATGACAATCACACATTCAAGGGCTCTTCTCCTCTCAGCAAGCTGGGGAAGCGTCACAGGACAGGAAAAAAGGCACATGTTCTCCTAATGTCTTACAGAAGCAGAGCCCAAATGAGAAGATTTCTGTTCCAACAGTTGTTCTTTATATCCCCATCTTTTCCTGCCTCTGACCCCTCTTTTTGCTTGTTCTGTCTTCCCTTTTACCTCCGAGCAGGAAGGTGGCACGAAGTAGTGTGGGAAGGATGCTCCCAACACTTGTCTTAACCCCTTGCATACAACTGCAGTCTCCATTAGCAACTCTCAGCCATCAGTCACACAGAAGGAAAACCTTCCAATTTTAAACTCTGGCACACTGAAGAGATTTAACAGTTATCAGGAGAGTGTGTCACATTTCTTCAGATTTTTATACTTAAAAACTAAATCAACAGCTTCAACAGAGATGGAAGCACATCTTATTACAGTCAGGAGCAAGCAGATCTCTTTCACAATAGGAGAGCCAAAGCAGTTTTCCTCTGTAGACATGCTACTAGCCCTCTCCTTACCAGGGTGGCTCATAGCTTTTTAAAAGGGCAGTTTCTCCTGCTGTTTACCTATGACACCAAAATTTGGACCAACTGATCCACCAAGAGGTTTCACATACCTGTAGCAACTAAGCCCAAGGATGATAGCCCAGGCCTGGCCACAGAAGAGGAGAGCTCAGTTCTGTGCTACATCTGTGCCACACAGCCACAGGGTAGTTATCACCTCTGTTAGACTCTCCCCTGAACATCAGTTTTCTAGACTCTCCAAGGCTGGGCAGTGTTCTTGCTGTGCCTCTGTCTTTCTGCAGGGTGTATTTGTGCTCACCATGACAGGTCCTACATCTCTGCTGAGACCTCAGTCAACAGGCACTGTCATGTAAACCTTAACAACTGTCCTTACCAACTCATCCGTCTTAAAGCAACTTGGGCAAAAAAACGCCTATTTGTGTGCGCTTCATTAGTGACATTCAGATCGTTAAAGAAGCCCGATTCTTCCACGTGGGAGCTACTTAACAGGAAAGTGGGTATTTTATCCAAAGAAATACTATAGGTGGTGGAAATATTTTCATTTCAGATTCCTTAAGTGCACTTGCTCTGTTTATTTCTGGAGGGTGGGCTTGTCAGAGAGCAAATCAGTAGCCTTCACATCATGTGGTAACACAAGCAGGTGGCTATCCAGAAATAATTACAACAGAGGATAATGGAGGTCACGTCATAGGTTTTCTTTAATTTGTGTAATATATACAAACAGACACAGAAAGGGATATAGCAAAATCAGAAGACATGATGCAATTTAAAAATGCGATATATTTTTCTATGACATTGTCCTCAGCTGTGACAAATTTATCTCAGCATCACATACCGGGACATCACATCAGGGACATGCTGCCATGGACACTGTTCTGCTGTTTGTCAATGGGACCCTGGAAAACTTTCTACATTGCCATCCTTGGTCTTGCAACATGGAAGGGAAAGTCAGCAACTGCCTCTTTCCCACTGACATCCAACACTTACTCACTAACTTGCAATTTGGTGAGCTGCTTAATGTCTTCTGACACCGGGACATCTATCTCTACAGCAACACAGTGACTGTGGCTCACAGGAAAACTGCTAGTCCAAGGCATCAATAGGGGCTAGGAGTACAGAGGTGTTTTATTATGAGTTAAGAAGTTACCATTTAAGCCTTCAGGGTAACGCAAATATTTAAAAAATTGTGTTTTAATGAATCTAAGCAATTTTATTGCACATTCTTCTCACTCAGCGACAGAGAGAATTTTACTAGTATATTGTAAATCTTCCTATTTATAAAATGATATTCTTATTTAATACAAAATACTATCTCTTTATGGCTTCCCTGCTGTGTCATATGCAAAATATCTTACAGGGACAGAAGGAAAATATGTCAGTTTTAGTATAAAAAATAGTCCATTTTCTGGTGGAGATTAAGTCATGGAAAAAATGAGATAAAATAAATACCACTTAACAAACATTTCCGTTTCCCACAGATCCATTTTCTATTACTATCTGGCAATATTTTTTCTGTTGCTCTTCCTTGAAAGACTCTTTGACCTTTTTCCTTTTCAGTCCCCCATCCCTGAAAGATACAGAAAAGAAACAGCCTTGACCTCACTTCAGGGTCAAGGCCAAAAAACATTACAATATTTAGACTACGTAGTCAAAGCAGTTTTCACTGTAAATGTTAGCTGTTGCAATACAAGGCTAAATGATCTGTACTGCCAAGACTTACCACACAACACAAACAATGGCTTTCCTCTAATCTGGCATTTAACAGGCCAATAATTTATTTTCACCGAATACCACCTGCTGGCTAGATCCACCAGTCAGCTCCGTTTCTCTTTTTATACTATATTAGTCTATTTATTCTAGTGGAACTGTTCAAGGAATAAAGTAATATTTTCTGACTCGGAGTCAGTAAGGGTGATGGACTACAGCCCAAGCAAAGCAAATCTGAAAGAAGTTTTAAAAGATTCCAGGCTAATGTTTCAGAATATAGAACACCTAAATATGCTTTAAACCCAACCTTGAAGCTGTTCCTTCTTACCAAGGAAGCACAGACATTCCTCCCCGAGCAGCAATGACAGCCTTGACTCTGTTGGCAAAGTGAACAGCGTCTTCTTCTTCCTGAAAAAAAGTATATGAATTATTTGCTTTGCAACTTCAACAGTTTCTCCATGTCTCAAAGAGATACTTTTTGTCAGACAGTAGGCACTTGGGTTTATGCCAGGCCCACAAGCCAAATGTGACCTACAGGGCAACTCCAGCTGGTCCTGGGGAATGCTGCCTGGTTTGCCACCATTTGGTGCTGCAAAAGAACTAAGTAGGAGGCTCCATGGTTTCTGGGGCAAATCTCAAAGAACACACAGCATGAGGTCACAGTCTGGCCAGAGCAGGGTATATGTCTGCTCCTGGTACTTCACTATTGGTCTGAAGCTGAGAACACCCCGACAGGATCACCTTGGAGGAGAGAGGGTGCCTTGTACAGGGTTGGGGCCTGGTGCATTCAGGATCAGCAAATTATTCTGAGTTCACTGGCATCTGTTTGCCTGAACGTCAGAGGACCGAAGATACATACATTACAGCAGTTTTCTGGCCAAGGCTAGGGCTGAGCAACGACCAGGGTAGGCAGTACCAAACTGGGGCATTGATGGAGCAAAGGCCTTGACCACTTTGTCAGCGTCAGATCGGTATCCAGAGGCAGTGGGCTGAGAGGCTGTGCCAAGTGGTGGGGTAAAGCTGCTAGGCAAAGGATCAGCTGGATATTCCGCAGGGCTGAGAAACAAGGAGGTGGGAGGATGCTGCACAGATGGAGGTAGAGGCAGGGGGGATACAGAAGGCAGAAGCACCCCAGTATGGAGTAAAGAGAAGGCCTGAATCTACGTATCACTTCTGGAGTAAAAAAGGGAGGTCTGTGCCATGCTGAGGGGCAGGACTCCTGCAGCATAAAACCACATTTTAACATCTCTTCTAGTCCCTGGGAGCAGAGGAAAGCAGGGCAGCTGCACCCAAGCTGTTTGAGAGTAAGAGGGAGCATGGTACAGAAATGTCTAAAGAGCTGCAAGAGCAGTTTTTACTTGAAAATAACTAACCCACATAAATCCATGCTCACTTAATTTCAAGATTACAGTGCTGCTTTCTGGTCTTTTTTGATTAAGTTGTCAATAAAGATTCATAAACATAATGCCAACACACTGTGTGTAGTAATGCAGACTTTCTCCCAGACAATATTTTACGAGCATTATCAAAACATACGGAAGCGTAAGTACCTCTTTGACCATTGGTGGCAGGTACCACACGTTACAGACAATTGCCCAGCTGGTCATCACATTAAAAACATAGGTCATCATGGAATACTTTGTGCTGTTCCAGAACGCATCTCCAAAGCGGGGGTCATACTGGAAGACAAGAAGAATAAGCAAAAGAGCATGATCTGCTACCTTAGTTTAAATCACGTAAGCTCCCCTTTTTTGGCCATGAAGTCACAGTTCAACTTGTGAAATCAGAGGCAAATCTAACCACGCCTCCTAAAAGCAACAGTAAATTCAGAGTAAAGCTTCACATTTCAACATTTATTACTAGTTTATAACAGTTAACCTTTACAAGCAATGCAGGATCCCAAACTGTGACAGACCCATTGAAACACATCTCAACGATAACGACATAGATCTACTCACCTACAAATATGCTGACTACAAAGGTTAAAGGTTTCCTTGAAACACTCACACCAGTTTTAACAATTTCCATGAGATTGGGCAACACTATAGTTCCAGAAAAAGTAACGTATCTAGAGCTAGGGTGACTTGGCTAAAGCTACTCAGAAAGCCTTGGAAGTACCAAGAAAAGTGCCTTTATCCCCAAAGCACACAAGAGCCAGGAGCAGGACAGAAAGAGCAGGCAGAACTGAACATTCAGCAATTGCAACTGTGCTTTTCAGGTTGCTCCTAACCAGTTGAAAAGATACTCAGTGAAACATTTTCCATACTGCACTGAACTGCAAGACATAGCACACCGTGAAAAGATTCCATTTTCTCAGGGTTTATTCTGTACCTTATTCACACAAAACAATCCCTTTTTTAAGGTTTACACAAATAATCCTTCCACGTTTGAAAAATTGCAGATACATTACCTTGATTGCTACCGGGTGGATGGTCCCTCCTACCTCAAAGCTTCCCTTCTTAAACATCATTACTGATGTGTTGTTTATGCAGGTACCTGGCCGGAATTAATACAGATGAAGAGTTTAATCCACTCTAAGAAAAGTATCAGCAAATGAATTCTAAACTGTCTTAAGTTGCTAAAGGAGAAAGTAAACTTTAGTTCCAAAACATAATCCCAGAGCCTGTTCTCTCCTTCATTATGTTATACACTAAAGCAAATAGACTGTTGTAAAATACTAAAATCTGACTTTTAATATCTCACAAGAGCTAATTAATTCTACAGACTAAAAACAAACACCTCATTTGTAAAGACTGGATATAATAAACTGCACTGAGTGGCAAGAAGTGAGAAGAGCAATAAAATCAATATAGTTGTTTCCTACCTTCTGGGAAAATTAAAATGGGTAATTTGGCCTTATCTGCAATGTGTTCTCTAATTCTGTGGAGAGAAAATAAAATTTCAGTGTATACTTCATGTTTGTATTTGGCCAAGAATCTAAACATCCATTCCCTCTTACATAGGACAAGAAAAGCCCTTGCCCAATTGCCCTTGGCCAGTCAGTAGCCTCAGCCGGGATCTGTGCTAGTTTCAGGCCTTCACCTCGGAGGTTCTGTCTTGCTAATTGCAAAAGCAGGTTTTCTACAAAACTGTATGAAGTTTTATTTCACCATTTTAACCCAATTAACACAAAGCCAGAGAACTTGAAGCATGTAAAAACCTCTTCCCATTTATCTTTGAGAAGTTGTAGCTATGAACACGGTCAAACTTTTCTTTTGACTGAAGTATATGCCATATTTCAAGTTTTCACACCTTCTAGGTTCATAACATCAGTTTTTTATGTATCTAATGATTCTCTGCATCTAGTTAAGAGACAGGCCACTATTTTACTACATTTGCTGCATCGCTTAAAAACAAATGTATTACCACTAAGCAGATTGCTGACACACAAAATCCGTTGTTTTCTGAGACACCTGTCTTTCCTATGACTCAAGAGCATGCAGTTCCTCTCCAGTGTGCATTAAAGAACAAAACCAAAACACGAGATATCAAAAAAAGGAGAGAATGATCCGGCATGGGAGGACCTTCTCCATTTCTAAGAACAAACTGTCATAGATGTTAGCTGCATTGCACCCTATTTCATGAAGATTTAGGATGACTAGAACAGTCTCTGTAAACACCTGAGAATATAAGAACTGCCATACTGAGTCAATCCTGTTCATGTCCTTGAAGTCCAACATGCTGTCTCTGCCAGGAATCAATACTGCAGGCCTGAAGAGTAGTACAGGCATTAAGCAAACATACTGACACTTCTCCAGGATACTCTTCCAGCTTCTAGCAGCGAGGTGGTACCTTGTTCTTTCTTCCCCTCCCCCCCTCTACAATCAGCCTGCCTTTATCCTGTACTCACAGCAGATATAACCAGCTTCAATGCTCAGAGCTGATGAAAAATGTACCAGGGCAAGGCATGATCTGGGAAGCAGATGTGCTGATAGAACTCAGATTTCTGCCCTGGCATCCCGAATCATTGGCCTCGAAACCGAATGAACAGGCTTCTGCCTGTGGCAGGCAGGGCGATTGTGGCAATGTGGAAATTCCTAGAGGTTACAGGGCAAATGATCAAAAGCTCAGTAGATGATTGCTACACCCTGCACCTTCATTAATGGAGCAGTTTCAAACCTTACACTGATGACAACCTACAGCTTCCCACCAAGGAGAGAGACAGGGCGAGAACAGTCTCAACTCACGCTTGGACCTCACAATTACTAGAGCTGACAGGACAATTAAGCAAACACCTCACTACCTTACTTTTTCCTCACCAGATGACGGTCTTTCATTTCTGAGCGTTCAAACAAAACATGCTGAGTGGTTTGCATGCAAGATTTTTGAATAAGTCCCATAAGCCCTCCATGTGCCTGGCCAACCTGCAAGCCCAAAAGAAACTGGTTACTATACAAACACCCACACACACTTAAATGATAAAATTTTGAACACAGATGCATCAGTTTCTAAGCTCATTCACGAATGATACCAATCCTCTCGGTCAAAAGTGTGCACACATCTGCTTGTTTTTATTATTTTGCAGTCCTGAATGCAAGTTTGAATGCTATCAAGTCCCACTCATTCTACTAGTAAGTTTATCCTCCTATCCAACACTACATTTATGGGCATCTCAACATTACCAATATTTACCAACTCTCTTGTTCATACCAAGGAATAGCACCCATCACTAGCCAGGATTAGAACATCTAATGGAGACGTGTGGTTAGCTACACAGATGCCTCCTTTCTGCGGTCTGTTTTCCCTGCAATGACAACCATTAAAGTAATTACTTAATGTTTATTCTCCAGACTACAGGCCCCATCAGGTGATTCATCCAGTGAGCATACATCCACAACTGAGACTTTCAGTGACAAAAGAATTTCAGGTACACAGCTTATCTGCAGATCCATAGGAAGTGGAAGAACACAAAACATTTTAAAATACTAATATTACTCTGATACATGTTAAAATTTCTGGCAGTACATTACAGCAGATAAGTCATCCTTCCTCATACTTTCAAGAGCTCCTTCACATTTCAGTCATTTTGGCATTTCACCAAAACCAGTTTCTTTTTAGCTGAGAATATGAGACTTCATTGGAGTATGCATTTTAGCTGCATATAATACCATTCAGAGGCATATATCAAAGAATATTTGGACACTAAAATTCTAAAAGCAAAGACACGAGCATAATTTTGCTTGTTTTCTAAAGCATAAACAAAAAATATTTCAGAAGCCTCCATTACATAAAGCTCCACCGCTAAGCAGGCAAGATAATACAAAAACTTACTGAAATGCCATCCATAACTTACTTCAGGAGAGAGCATGAAGAATTAGTTACCAAACAAATCGGCTAATAGAACAGCTGAACATTTTATGGTAATGTTTTTGCATGTGATTATAACACATTCATGGCAAACATTGAGAAAAATGTCTAAGGGTATATTTAAACAAGAACACAGTACTACTACACTTTCACATACCCTGCCAATACACAACAGAAAACAGAGCAGGGCATGCAAATGTCTTGACAGAGTCTAGATCATTGAAACAGCTTCTTGGATCAAATTGCACCACCATAGTATCTGTGCAATAGTGGAATAAGAATCCCACTCTGCAACTTGAGACATTGAGTACTGTACAACATCAATACCAAACCAAGAAGAGCAGGGTGGCATCACTTACCTGTTGTGGAAATGGACAAGACCACTTAGACATCGGACACCTAATGTGGCACATATCATCTGAACCTGGTTGCTCAGCCAGCATTTAACTCTAAAAGAAATGAAGCCATACATACATTTCCGGTTCTACACAGTCACTCATAGAACAATGTAATGTAAACTCTCCAAATTATTCCCAATAGTTGTTATTACAAAGGCCATATTAAGACCATAAAATACCATGCAGGAAGAGCTTATCAGGTATCAAAGATATTCTTGTTCCATTCTTCTACTGTAATCTATTCTAACCCCCCCAGATTCAAAGCAGAAAAAATAACAGTCAGGGTTTTGTTTTATAGATTTTCTCTGGAAGCAACTACTACTGACTCATTCATTAGCATTAATTTATATAAAAATATTTAGCTGGTGAATCACGTTTGAGTTTTCTGCTCTGACAGCACATAACAATCTCACAGTATTAATATGGAATTGCTCAGGACAGATTATTTACTTGCTCTATTCTGACTCAAGTAGAGCATACTCTATTTTTCACCCTAAGACACGCTTCCAGCAGTATCTATCTGGCTTACATGGTATGTCCACTTTCAGATGTCATTACCATACTCTCTCTTGTAGTGCTTCTGAGTTTACAGTAGAGAAAAAGTAACCCCGCATCAATCCTCCAGACTCAAGCAATTTATATTCCAACACACTAATTCAAATCCTTAAAGAAATAAAAAAGAAATTGAAAGAGCCCTCAGCGGACACCTACCTGCCATTTGGAAACTGTCCTACTACTGTAGTGGCCAAGACCAGCAAGAGGATGCTGAAAACAGCCAAGCAGACACTACGAAGTAAAATAATCTTAATTACATGGTAAGAAGCAAAACTGGAAAAGCAAGCAAGAAAATACTTTCTTTAATCCTTTGGTCTGGTTCTCAATGCTTCCCTACCCCATTAATAGTGTCTAACTAGCAATACAAACCAGTTAAGGCCAACAGGATAATATGAGGACGTTTTCACTCAATTAATCCTGCACTGAGTACTAAACCTTGTGCTGCCTGCAGCCTATCTTCCAAAAAGCACCACGGCCTGATCTGCAGCTATCACACGGTAAAGAAGCCATCGTGTTCAAGAGGACAGTGAGATTTCTCAGTGCCAAAAGGGGCTCATCATTTCACTTTTAAAAACCTATCAAAAAATTCCAGTACGTATCTCCGCCCCAAGCAGTAGGCTACTATATAATCATGAAAATTAAACGTCATTTGTTACTAATGGCTGAGCAGAACCAATATTGAAGCCATTTCTACATAGAAGTTGTCTTCTTAAGTAGCATATCTAAGTTTACACACAGGTATATGTGCTCTGCTATGTGACTGACTGCTATAAAATCCCTCTATGCACTGCAGCTATGTTTTAAATATACTGTCCTCCCATCAAAGGAGTAAGAAATTTTAAAAGCTCCTGCTCTTTACAAGAACGCAGGAATATTTGTAACCTGTTTGGTCGATATGGTAAAGGCTGGCTTTGCTTAAAAGAAAATTTTTAAAGTCTGCAAATGTAATACATTCCAAGTGGATGCCTCTTTTTTCCATCCAGCCCTGTGCTCCCTGAACATTGGCTTTGCTTCAAATCCCAGGTGTTCAGCATACAGTCTCCCTGTCTCTTAGACAGGTAGAGCCCCATCCTTTCAGTTGACACAGTCGTTACTTTATATAACAAAAAGATCTCCAGATCATTTCTATAAAGTTTTGCTTGATTTTAAAAACAAATTAATCACTAATAAAACACAAAGAACATGACAAATTTACATCTTCAGCACCTATTTTTTTTTCCTTTTAGGGATATTTGAGTTTCAATAGCATCTTGAAAAACAAAGTCATGCCAGGTTCTCCTTTCTATACTAGTGAATAGCATATTATTTCACATCTCTTGTAAAAAAGTAACATGAAAAACAGATCCCAGCAAACTACATCTGGCTCACCGAAAAGGCATCAGGACACAATACCGAATTAGAATCCCAATGACCCACACAAAGGTCAGTTGCCAGCTGACATGGTGCAAGTTGGCATTGGTTCTGCTGAGGAGATTCCAGGACACCAGCTCCTCAGAGGAGAACCGTCGGGTGACTTCATCTTCTGCAACTGCCTCACACCCCTTCTTGGAGAAGTACATAACATCAGCAAGGTTGAAGCATCCTTGGTGCTGGCCAGCAATCTCCTCTTCCATGGAGGTTTCCTCTCTCTCGATGATCCCTGCGTGAGGAAATGAGTCTTTCTTCCGCACAGTGGAATGGACAACATGGATTCCAAAAAGAGTAAGTGTGCTTTTTAGAAATAGCTCTCCTCTTACTCCAAGCGCCATAATTGCATTGTTACACCTCATTTATGTACTGTCATTTAGTTTCACAAGTTAATTCTCTAATCCTATGCCATATAACACCACTAATTTGTTGAAGAAAGGAGAAAAGCATTCAGAGCAAGCTGCAAATAAAACCTTAAGCACAGCACCTACTTTATTGTCATTTACCAAACAGCATATGTACACAAACCTAGAAATGTCAACAGTGTACTGCCAAGATTGCAGACCCTTCCTGGTGCCTTGACTCAAATTCAGGCAGCATTTGTGTAGTTGTTGTTCTTGCTGCTGTCAATTAGTTTTACTTTTTCCCAGCTGTAACAAACACCTTCCTCTGGTATTTTTTCTCAGAGTCTTCTCTCTTCCCCCATCCCTTCTCTTTTAAGAGACACTCACTATGGAGAAACTCCAAAGTGTCTAGAATTTTCCCCTGAGATATACATAGTGTAACACAGAAGCATTGTGCAGGAAGAATGACAACACATTCATGTTCCATATCTGTAAAATTATGCCTCATAGGATGGCCACACAGCTAATCTCAGTGATATTTGCTGAGGTCACTTTGAGAGCAGATTCTTATCTGGCTGGTTACAATGACTAAAACTGTATTGATTCATACCAGCTAACACTCAGGTTTTCGGCTCTTTTGTTTGGTTGGTTTTGTTTTTTTCCCTTTTCTTTTTTTTCTTTTTTTTTGGGGGGGGGGGAGGGGGAGACAGGTATTGGATGACACTAAATATGTATTATTCAAAATACATTTAATTTATCTTAATCAGCATGCTACTCCCTGATCAGAATCACAATACTTTCCTCCAGCTGCACTTCAGTCAAGCCTTCAGCATCCAGGGAATCATCAGACCTGAAATTCATTAGCTGACAAACCAAGCAGTCTGTGTGACTATTGACTAAAAATGGCACTACAAGTAAAAGGATTATTATGAGAACTTAACCCAGTCCCCTTTGGTCAAAGAAGAAAGGAAAAATAGTTGGGACAACAAAATAAAAATTACTCTCTCAGATATTATCCCCATGCCTAGAGAAGAGTCCAAATTGTAACTGTGATCCGAGAGATGGTGTAGTTCCTTTACTTGAGAGACCCTAGGTTTTTGCACACTAAGAATTACAAGAAGCAAGAGAGAACCCATACAGAGCAATTTCAAGGGCAAAGAATACTCATTCTTCCTAATCTTGTAAAAGACAGGTGATGGGAGTCAAAGTACAAAATACTCATGAAAATGGGGACAACTTCCCAAATGCTTATCAGCAATGTCTTTCTATACCCACATTAGTCTCTAACACCTTTATTCAGCAGACTCAATCATTCACAGATTATCTTGCTTATAACATAGTTAAGGTCCCTTTTAGAGGTTTGTAACTTCAGCAGTTATTTGCCCATCAAACTCAATTTCAGTTATTCCAGTTTTCTTACTTAACATCAGATGCAATTTATATTTCTGTTTACTCTTTTCTAGGTAAGATATTAAAATAGTTGCCTTTTTACAAGATGAAGAATGCTATGTCACCTTCATTCAGAGATCTTACCAGTGGAGATTAAATTTTCAAGTGCCAGCGCCTTCTGCTTTTTTACTCCCTCCTCAATCTGCAGGGCGGCCCACTGTTCCCAAAACAAGAAAAGTAGATGTTGATGGTTTTCATTTCATTATTTCCAGGCATTTTGTAATTACCTTAGGTGAATTGTCTAAGCCTCTTCTATTGAAGCCAGGTCTTAGATTTTCATTTTTCAAATTCAGCCGGAAGGCTGTCCTGCACGCCTCCTGTTTCATTTGTTACATAGATTACCTTTTGCCATTTTCAGGAAAAATTGTTTGGCTCAAACTTCTTTTCAGGACACAGGCAGTTGTTTTTTTCATGGGCCCCACAAATTACTGGGCTTCATAAGAAACTCTATGTGGTCCATGGGTCCAAAACTCTCTCTCTTCTGCACTGAGCTTCAGGCAACAGAATGATGCAAAATACTATCACTGGCATTAGAGGCATGCTGGAAAAATAGATCTAAAAATGGATTTTAAAGAATAAAAGAGATTACCACAGTTTTAGGGTATTCATGCAGTTTCTGTTAGCAGAAAACAGAGGAGGGACCGTTTCATATCCACAGTATGTCTGAAGTAGTAGTTTTGGTAATGAGTTTTCACCATTCCCTGTCTTTACCTTTGTGAGCAAAACCAAGTTTCTCCTCCCTGTGCAGAGCAGCATAAAACTCCTCCATTAGCAAAATCAAATATACCAATATGCCTGATTTTTGAAGTTTTCATAGTTTTGAATGTTTTCATCATACATATATAGACATATAGCTCTTGTGAGTACTAGATCTTCCTGTATTTATGTCAAGATATCTGCCCTAACAAAGGACACAGGGTGCTTGTGTGTAGGCTCTGCTCACTATTAAGGAATCAATGACCCACTCAACTTATGTCTTCACCTGCTGTTAAGGCTTCCCACCTACAACTGATAAGGATACATCCTTCTGCTTCATGATAAATTTGTGCTGAACAGTTTATTTCCCTCTTACTGACATGCACAGCCATTTAAGTCACCATGAAGCTTGATCTCAAACAGTCTTCACCACGTTACAACATACTGCATGTGCCAACAACGTTGACTAGCTTTTGGCCATCCTTCAGTTTTGTATGCTCACTACCAGCTCTGTCTGTAGCTATTGAAGTTTAAGTCAATGACAAAAAAGGGACACTTTATCACAGCAGAATTAGGGTATTTTGGTCACCGTTAGTTGATTATTTTTTTTACCAGCCATCTTAAAAGAAAAGAAAGCACAATAAGCAGTGATGTGATATTTTAAACTCCACGCAAACCATCTGTTATAACACCATAAAAAAAATACAGCAAAACCCCAGACCTTCACCTTGCCTATACTTTCCAATTATTCCCTGGGAAAGGTAACCTGATACCTCATCTGTCTCAGTCTTTTGCAACACATTCAGAATTGGGGAGCCAGGGTATGTCTTGAAAACAGCAGCTCACACGCTGAGAAATGAAAGAATATACAGTACAGGAACAAGAGTGTTGCAAAAGAGAGTAAAGGCAGACATATGGCAAACTTAACCTCTTTATAATGTAGTGCTGGTCTTCACCCCTTCCCCAATATCCTTTAGGATAGTTGTACGGCATGCAGGAGGAAAAAAAATAAAAATCACCTAGCTGGGCAAATAAAGCCCTTTGCCTTACTCTCTGCTTTCCTGTCTCCTGTTTACCTGTCTGCCACCCTTATCTTGCCCATCACAGTTGTCCTACATGAACAGGCAGCCGCCAGTTGGCAAGCATTGCCAGAAATGAGCTTGCTCATACCATCCTGAAGGATTTAGAATACCTCAAGGAGTCTAGCTTTTGAATTCCAGGTAGAAGAAGGGTGATAATCACTGACCAAGCTGACTCACAAAAATATGTCAGCTAATTCAAACGAACAAGACAAGTCAAACCAACAAAAATGTATAAAGTTTACTAGTACAGTATAAAGTCTTGCCTCATAGCACAGAGGGACAAAAGTTAATTAAATAGTCAGTCAAGGCTACAAAGGCAGAGCACAAGGCAGATGAGGAAAAGCTTTCAGCAGGTGAGGGGTTATACAGGGTTTGTTAGCTTGGAAAAGAGCTGGCTGAGATGGTGTAAAAACAAGGTCTATGAAGTCCGGACTGGCACAGAGCAGATGCATAAGGAACAGTTATCCGCTTTCTCTTCTAATACAAGAACTGGGGAGCGTTGTATGAAAGTGCTGGGCAGAGTGTATGAGCAAGAAAAAGGTAATATATTTCCACAAAACACAGTTAAGTTGTGGAGTTCATTGTCCAGGACATATTGCTAGAGATCATCTGAAATGGAAGTAGTTACATAAAAACACTGATGAAAATCATCACAGGTCACAAAACTCTCCTAACTCATGAATCGGCAGGGGAGGCTGAAGCAAAAAGCAGCTGGGAGCATATTCCTGGCAACACGGCCATACAATCACCCAGCTCCTGGGCTTTTCATCAAGCAATTGAGGTGATGCCTGCCAACGCCAAGCTATCTGTCTGGGTCAAACTCCAGACTGACCCAACAGAGGAGTTTCTATGTTGTTCTGCATTCAGTGGCACCTGTACATTTCATTTGTTTTTAAAATATGAAATAAGGCTTTGTGATCACCTTTGTTTTGCACAGTATTGAGACAGAGCTGTCATGCTGGTCTCTGTTGCAAAACAGTAATGAAAGGATGTTTTAAATAGCTTACAAAAACACAGATGTTGCAACTAACACAGAATTTAAGCGTTAAATGGAGCAACTTCATTCCTAAGTTTGCTGACCAAATGAGAACTCGGGTGCTGTGCTTTCCTCCCTCCCATTTCTGAACTGATGAGGACACAAGGAGTCCAAGCATCCAGCGGGTGATCCCAGCTGGAATACTGAAGACTTGACAGCTTAACTCCAACGGCCCATTTGTTTGAGGCTTCCTATAATTAATTCTGAACAAAATACGGGTGCCTAATACTTCATTAGATTAATTACTTCCTTCATTGTACATGACATGAAAAACAATGCAATATGGAATGTTCATTTTTAAAAATCTCACTTCTTGTGGTTTGTCCTCCCTTTTTCCTTTTAAGAACAGCTTGGTGTGTTGTTCAGTACTCTTTTTCCATGCTGTGTAATAACTCAATTCACTTTTTCCCGTCTTCCTCTATATGTTCCCATATTTTACTACCTCTTCTCATGTCCCCACAAAAGCTTTTTCTAATCACTCATCACACTGGCTTCTTTCAGTCCTTTTCTTGGCTTTGTTCTCATGTGTGACAAAGGCCTTGGGGCTATTACTGCATAAAAAGTCTTACAATATAATTACAAAGAGAAGGTCAGTAGGTTTTTAGTGCAAGCTAAAATCACCTTCTAAGATCAAGCACTTACAACCTTTTCATCCAACAGTCCTTTCTGTCTGACCTCATTTCCCCTTTCACATCCCAAATAAGCACCCAGATCGAATGATCTGCATATTATATAGCAGGTCTGAAAGCATGTACAAGCAGTGATTGTCCACAATTGGATGGTGAAAAGCACTCATAAATCAGCTGCCTGCTCTAGTGAGGGCAGATGAAATAGGTTGAGAAGGGTCCCAAACATTTGTTTGGCATAAAAGCACAAGTATCATTTCTTTGGGGTTTTTTTATGCAGTGGCTAGCTCAGGATAACCATGTATTTGAAAGCACAGCAGTGAGCTTCTTCCAGTAGCTTAAGTGTCTGCAACATCTGCCCAGTGGGAGTTTACAGCATATTAGCTACCTCAGTGTACAAGCAAGCTATCAATTCAAAGAATATCCACAATTATTAGCTGGCTGATGTCTTTCCTACACTTGAGTATTTCTCAAGAAACAACAATACTCCAATTTCATATAGAAGCTCAGATCTCCTAAAACTCCAGAAGATTCTTGGCAAATGGAGCTACAGCTGTTTAACACGTTTATTTGACTTTCCACAGGACTGCAAAAGCATGGTGTAGATTTCATTCCAGCAAATGCATTTTCTTTTGCAGCTGCAACACTAAAGACCTGGAATAATGTCCCTAGCACAACTTTACTAATATCATCATTTCCACCAAACCCTATTACAGAGAAGCAAATACAAAGCTTAGAGAAAACACATTATTTCACAAATAAAACCTTACAAGCATATGGAAAAGAAAAACCCTATCGGAAACCAAGCCAAATTAATCTTTATAATTTCCAGAAATATTTTAAGGATAAAATAATAGTAAGAATAGTAATTATGGGCTAACAGTTATGCAATTGAGAAATGACTGTCTTGGAGATCTTTTACTGTTATATTATCCATATGTCCTCAAAAAAAAAAAAACCAACCAAACAAACAAAAAATAACCACAAACAAAAACAATCACCCCCCAAATTTTCGAACCTTGAATCTTACTTTTATAAAGAAGCTTGTTTTGTTTCTAAAAAACAAGTATCTAGACTCCTTGATGGAGAAGCAGCAAAGGGTATGAATTCTTTCCATACATAGACTACATCTTGCCCATTTGTTCTGGTCTCTGTTCATACGGCTAAAACACTTCAGTGAACTCAGGAAATCAAAATGACTTATCTCATCATATGCCACCATTACTTATTGCTTAGTAATAGATATGCAAACTTGGGTTTTATTCTAAAACACCTAGAGCTCCCAGCAAATTCAGTAAGGGCTACAGCTACACTTTCTCTAAAAACACAACTTTAAAAGAGTAGAGACTGAAATCCAGGACTTTAAAGTCAAAAGATATTTTTTTCTTTTTTCTCAAATTGACAAAACACAGAGGAAAATAAAACATGTTTTCCTTCTGCCTCCCAATTTGCATAGTCATTTACAGCTGTAAGAAGCAAATATAAAGTGTTCTTAGGTGAGAAGTTTTCTATTAATTTTGCCGGTCTACATAACAGACTAAATCAAATGCAGCACAATGGAGAATCCAGTCATAGTGCTCAAGATTGGATTTTTGAAACATCAACCAGTTGTTTGGTACTTCCAAGAGCAACTCTGCAATACAGTCAGTAGTGTGCCAATACGTGACTAAGCATCTGCTCTCAGCATTTTCAGCATAGCTGTCAGGTAAGGCATGCTATGTCACCGTTCAGGCTAACAACAGGAACCAAGGATGGTCTTTGTGCATTACCCTGTTAGCAAGATCTCAGGTAGATAGTGTCACAGCTAGAAACAAGTTGACACTTCACTAGGCTATCAATGTCAAGTTGTTCATTTCTTGAACAGAGGGCACATATAAGCCTGCTTTAAAGCTAACCGTATCCCAAGCAGCAATTTCAGCCATATTCTGGTGAATGAGCCCCAGGACTCGCAGAAGAGGCTCAACAATTGCATGCACAAGCTTTAAACCAGCATTTCCCAGCCCTGCCCTTACTTCTGAAGAACCAAGTGGGCCACAGCACAAGCAAAGGGGACCTAACATTCCCTCCATCCTCTCTCCCTCCAATTTTCTGCCAAGATAGCTCTTAGTTACACTTTTGGCATGATGAGAAGCATTTGAACAACACTTCAAAGAAAACAGCTGAGATTAAGCATAAGATGAAAAAAAGAAAACTCCTTTTTTGCCCACAGGACAGTTAGGGAACAACTTTCAACGAAAGAACAACACAAGCCAGCCTGAACTGCAGTACATGGAGCTGTGCTTGTCCTGTTACTAGGTGCTACGGGAATGGGGAACTAGACATAAAAGGCTGTATCTGATTGCATAACGATTAGCTTAATTACTTCTGTTTTTGTAAGTTAATCATCCATATTGTGAACACAAAATTATCATGCTCATAACCTGTTACAAAAACTGCGGAAAGAAAAACATTTAACATGCTTTTCCAAAGTGAAGTGCCTTTCTTTATAAAGCTCACACTGAGTGGGTCAAATGTCCTTCAAAGTTGTGAAATGCACAGGGGAAAAAAAATGACAGAAATTATTTTAATGTCTGCTAACTGCAGCAGCAAAGCTACCCAAAGATCTCCTCAGGTTTGTGTTTGATATGAAAGAGCCTGATGAAATCAATTCCAAGGCCACAAGCCTCTTACTTTCTTTTAATCAGCCAGTGATATGCTAATTAAATTATTAGTAGTACCCTGAGTATCACATATAAAAGTCAATATTACATATAGCCACTACAGGCAGTCATTTCCCATTGACATCGGTATCTGAAAAAACAATTAACCCCTGAAGTTTGCAGCCATGTGCACTATGCTAAATGATGTTCATACAGCTGAAGACAGTGCCTGCCCAAGAGCTCTTAATCAGTATTAAAGCAAACAAACAAAAAAAAAAACACCCAAACACTGGAGAGAGAGAGAGACAGAAGAATTCCAAGACAGAAATAAGACAGGATTGGCAAGGTCATGATATTAACTGTATCACATTGTTACAGACATGTTCTACTGAACAAATAGATGGCTCGCAGCTTAATAACAGTAATAGTAACAACACTAGTAATAAATTTTCTGCCACAAATAGAAAGTATATTCATGAAAAGCAGGTTTATGCATAAAGACAGTTAATCTACTGGAAAACTGAAATGCTTCACCGTTCAATATGATGAATTCACAGCACCTACTTTTGGCCACTGATGGATACGAAAAGTCAGACTTGAAAAATTAAACGCAATTCTGGCTTATTAAAAGCCCCAGAAAACTTTTACTGATATCAGCGGAATCAGGATCTTAGCCATGACCTGTTCATGTCTAGAAAAATTACACTTTTAGAAGGTTGCATGGATTCCTTGAGTCTCATACTTGTGATTGCTGGGTCCCCCAGATTTATAACTGGAAGAAGCAAACACACAGAGTCAGTATTCGTACCTAGAACAGCACTTATTAATACCACATAATTCAAATAATCCAAATAAAACTATTGAAATTTATGTGCATCTAAAATACATATTCTTGTTACTTACCAAATCCCATAAACTAATACAACTTTTTATTTATGTTTGAATTGTCATGAGTATAGCATGAAGTATTCTAACCAGCTTGAACTAGAAGCAATATATCATGGAATCTCTAACTCAAGAAAACCTCAAACCAGTACCAGATTATAACCCAGCACATAACTAGATGTCATTTAAGACACCATTCAAAAGAACTATCATAGAAGTTAAAGCTGCAAACAACACATCCAGGTTAATGGCATTCTTTCTGCTGACTTTTATGGCATTTACATCAAATGTACAGGTTTTTATTTTTTTTGTTAAACACATCCTGTAGTAAACACATACCTTTTTAACCCAATTCTCAACTTACCTCTAATATTTTTATTACAATTTTCACATAGAAATGAGAAATTCCCAATGATACTCTAAACATTGAAGGCAACAAAACTAACACCACAAACAAAATCATCCAGATAGACAAAACCTCGCCTTCTGCAATGCCATAGCCCTCTCTATTTTCTTCCATGCTTGCTCCTTCAAAATGCCAACCTGCTGCCTTTCTGAGAATATACGCTCATCTGTAGTGGAGAATCCAGCAAGCTTCAAGAGACAGAGGCAAATAAAAATTACACATTCTGAGAGCCAAAGCTATCTCTAGGAGAAGGCTGCTGCCCTCTGAAGCCTGACACCACACGAACTCTCAGTGACGATGTAATTTCTACCTCTTGTCCCACCCTAACTCCACCCATTTCCTTTTAATTGATAAGCATTTACTCAACAGATATAATACAGGGGATAAGAAAGAAAAACCATAAGTAATAATATGGTACATAATAAGATGCTGCCAATAAGGAAACTTGTCAATATGTCAGCTCATTTTCACAAGGCGTCCCGCCAATAAATTACAATATAGAACTGAGTAGGTGTGGTTTTCAGACTGCCAAAAATCTTCTCTTTACTTCTCCAACTGACATTTGCTCAAATTAGTGACTTATTTAGGCAGACTTTCTGCTTCATGATGAAATGACTGCTTTATTTTGATATTTGACAAAACGAACCAAACTGAAGCTTGAGGTGCAAGTCAGGCTTTTTTATTTTATTTATTTTTTAATAACACTTGTGAAATGGAGATGCAGATTGTAGCAGGCAGGGATTGACAATACAATAAAACCTGCTCCTTCCACCGCTCTACAAGAAACTAGCCAAACTGTATTACAGGGTTACAAAATGCACTGTGGTGAAATAACAAGTCACCTACCTTTGCATCTATTCAACTACAGAATTTAAATACAATAGATAAGCAGGTTTCTCCTTATATCCTATCAAATGACGATAATTTAATTCAGTATTTTTTAGGAAAGCCCCAGTTCAGCTCCTTACACCGACGCCTCTCCTGCCTTTTTGTATGCATCACAGAAGAAACAAAGGTGAATAGCTGTATCTTTAGAACCTAAGAGGAGCCCACTAGCTGCTCATTTACAACCTTATCACAGAATAAATTAACTAACCTTGGTGGAATGATGAGCATTTAGCCCATAACTTCCAAGATAGTGATATGTTGATCCAAGAAAGATCTTTTCTTTGCACATGCTTACCTTAGCGTGTTTGTCTAAAGCTGGGGCTGTCCTTCTAAAATATCCCCATCCCCATGTGCCGTTTGGTTTGTGTCGTGGAGCAACCTTGGTACACGCAAACTGGATTCCTTAGGAACGAAAGCAGACCCAAAGATCCTCTGTAGAAAGTGCACCCAATATTCTCCGGTCAGTAACAGAAGCACAGATAGCAGAGTGGGCTGCACCACCACTAAGTCCTCTAGTTTATACCATCCACCCAGACGCCAACAAGCAGGCTCTTGACATGTTACAAACTCACATGATACCATGACATGTTTCTTGTGCCACATAATAAGTCAAGTAGCTTTTGTATCTTCAGATTTGCTGCTGAATGCCATCCCTCAGGTCTTTGTAACTAGTTTGCATCTTCTTCAGCAATCTAACTTTTCTTTTGCATCTTCTTTTCATTATTTACCTGCTTTACCTTCTCTCCCCTTGCTGACCTCTTTCTGAGCCTTCTGTATCTTCTACAAAACCTCACTGGTTTGGTTTTCAATTGTTTCTGCCTTCCCATTGCTCTTTCTCTCAACGACAACCTCAAGCCCCTCATTGTCCCATTACATTGCTGCTGCCAGGCACACCGTTACCCACTATTTCTCACCTGCCTCACCAAAAGGCTCTAGTTCTAGGCTTCTCTACAAACAATGTTTCACTGTTTGTAAAACAGGTTTTCTCACCCATTTCTGTTTAGCTGCCATTCCTTACGTTCGCATTTCTGGTCTCTCGCTCGAGAGGCTTGCCCTGCTAACACACGTTCCCTAGGGTGGCACACGGCAGAGAACTGGATGAGCAGGCGTTGATCCTCTAGCACAATGCAGCGCATCTCTGCATAGCTACCTTGAGCCTCAGCACAGGGGATTGGTATGCGTGTCGTCTGGGTGCTAAAAACTTTGTGGGCAGGAGGGTGGAGGTAGTTTCTGGGACCTGATTTGAGGCAGGAAAGGTGGGCGAAATGAAGTATTGATAGCACACCAGGAAGTACATGAAGGTGTGGTGACTCTCTTAATGAGATGCCTCGGCAATAAGCCTAGGCACAGAAAAGGGGGGTCCTTTCTTAAAAGGAGATAAGGAAAGACAGACTTCCCTACCGCGGGGGAAGGAAGAAGAAATAGGTTTCCTCTCCTGAATGAGGGAGAATTGTTTTCCATCCTGCGAGACCTTACCATTTGCACTGCCTAACCCTTACAAAGTCATATTCCCCACCTCACCAGCAGCACAGACAGACACTGTAATTCTTCCCTGTCACCTTCTAAAAAAACAGACAGCAAGCAAACCTCTCCCATGTTCATCCCTCCATCATGCTGAATGATGGGACTGCTGGCCTTTGTCAGCTATAATTTTCCCTGACAAACCACTCAGTCCAAAACATATAAGGTTTTCTGGGTGCTGCTCAGACAGCTATCATAGGCATGTCCAAAAAAAACCAGAACAGGTTTGGAGAGGGAACAAAAAAACCAGAAAGGCTTTGGCAGTCTATCGCTTTTCATCCAATATGTCACATTTGCCACATGGCAAAATACAATTACAACAGCCATTCCACTCAGTTTGCTCCTGGACACACAGCACTGCAACAATCCACTGCAGTGAAAGCATCACCTTGAATTCATGGGCCAGGGTGGGAGCACCAACCCCTCGAAGGGTTGTGAAAGAGAAGGCCATAAGGATGGCATTCCCACATAAAGTGAAAAAAGATGAAGAGTTGCTAGTAGCCTCTCTACTGAGGTGGTCAAACTATCTAGCCCAAATGCACTACAAGATCCATGTGGCCAGGTCTCATCTTTATTCTTTGCTTTATCCACTTTGTACCTCCTGAAATCATGCAAAACATTTCAGTGTTCTTACTGTTCTACTGCAAACCTTTACTGTCGCATGGTTTGGAGGGTAAAAAAAACAAAAACAAACACCATAAACACCAAAGTGGGAATGACACTGAAATCAAGAAGAGCCTCTGCGTCTATCTATTAACAGTATAGAATAAAAATCATAACGCAATGGAATTAAAACCCAAAAAGCACTAAAGAATGAACTCGAGTACTGGAATTAGTCCAATCATGACCAAGGAGTTCAGTCTTGGTTAATTTTCTGCCAAAAGTGGCTGGCACAACTTCTAAAGCATCTTTCTGTTCTTGGGCTCATGAGCATGGAAACAACTGAGACATGGTGGTCAAAGATCTACTTCTTAACTCCAAAGCCCTTAGGATTGCTATAGAAGTAAATCTGGACTTGAATTGTATCTCTGCCCTGTATGAAGGTGATGCACTTGCTTGTGATATGAAGAAGAAAGGAAATTCTTTATTTGTCCAGGCAATTCATAACACAGCTTCTTATTTTCCAGTCAGAAAGCTGGCATAAGCTTATTACACCCCCATCACAATCATTGATTTTTTTTTTAATTATTTCAAAAGAACCACTGAAATGTATATGTTTGTCAAATTCCAGTATGAATAGCCACGCATCCAACACTATGAGCTGAATAACTGCAGTTTGTGATGGGGCTACACAAAATTCCTCAGCACTATAATTTCTTTAAGAATTAGCTCTGCCATCCACTGACTAAACAGAGCTATTCCTCTGCCCTTCTTGCATTTATCCCTCTTAGCAATAGCCATCCTGCTGCAATCATGTCCATTTTGAAGCTGGAAGAGATACTTTATCCAGAAGTGTGAAGGTATTGCAAATAATTCAAATAAACATGCAGCAACAGACAGGTGTCACTCATTTGTAAGGTCCAGTAAATAACAGCTGATGAATTTATACCAAATAACTACAAGCAACTACAAGCAATTCTTCATGATGAAGTATGTCAGGAAAAGTCGCAAAACACTTAATGTGCAAAACTCTCTGTTCAATGTGCAAAACTCTCTGTTCATTTGGAAGAATGAAATCCAACTTAGAAAAAAAGGATGCTGGTAACACAGGAGGAATTCAAGAGCAAAGCTCCCTTTAATTTAACGCATCTCAAATTGACACCTGCAAGCATAAGAAATTCACTTGAAACAATTAAGATATTCCTGGTCTCCTAGGGAAATGAGAAGGAGATGAAGTGGGTGTCAGCTGCCTACTCTTGGCTCTCGATCCTTGCGGTCTACTCATTCTATTAATTTCTTATTATTAGGCAATGTTTTGCAATTGTCTGAGGGAACCAGAATTATGACCCATTTATTTTTTTCACTGCAAGGAGAAGCAAAGACAGCACTGACCTCTGCCTACCTGCAGCACCTTATATATAAGGGTATAAACAACCTTTTCCCGCACAGGAGCGGCTATACAGCAGTCATCTTTCAAGCAGGTGCATATACACAGTGAAGAGGTAAAAACTGCAATAGGGCATAACAGCTTTCAAGGAGCATCACTATGGCTTTGCTTTCCCTCTGATATGTTACCTACTGTGGACACAGACTAGAAAGAACACTCAGTGTGGCCTCTAAAGAGAAGGAATCATACAGTCACAGAAATTTTGGGAAGCGCTCTTTCCAGGTATGCTTCCTTCCTGTCCAATACTAACTATTCCAGTGACTCCAAAAGACACCTGGAGGGATGTCATAGAGGAGAGTTTGCAGCCAATACTGGCCTGCCTTTCTTGCAATGCCTTTCTTATCAGACTACCAGAACATCATATGTTCCTAGCAGATACTGTTTCAAAAGAGCACTGACACATCAGCTTCAGCCAGGTGGTGCTTCAGATGTTTAAATAATACATTCCCTACTGGTTAACAAAGAGATATTTCTCCTTGAGGCAAATGACAACAGGCTCCATGACTATGAGTCACGGTCAATCTTTTATCAGTTGATGTTCTTTTTTACAGTAAATATACAAGGGTATATTGTTTACCTGTTTTGAGTTGCAACACGATCAAAAGCTACTTACATCTAGAAGTACGCCCTAGCATTGTCATTAGGCACATGAATGTGTTACTATTGCTAAAATTGTTCCTCTGACTCCAGTTGTAGAGCTCCCTAGTATTTCTATGCAAGTGTTGCCATGCTACAAAGACAGGAAAGCAGACTGATCTACTTAGAAAAGCCCTGTGAGTCAACGACACAAAGTCAAGAGAGCAAACCTAGACTGATTTCCCACCATCTCTTAACATCCAGGGGCATTGGAATGATGTTTTGGAGGGTAAGATAACCTTTCAAACAGGACTGACCAGAGCATTCTGCACTCCAATAATTCTGATGTGTGTACTCACACATTAAAACTATAAGAATACCTCTTTTTCGATTAAACTTTTACCACCTATAGCAAAAAAAAAAATAAAAAAAGCGCTTTTGGTTTTTGCTTATATCTTCTCAATGTTTTAATATCACATTCAGCAAACCCCTCACCTGACTGCCATTCGAGGGTGAAATAATCTCTGGTAGTTTTGTTTCCATTTTTATCAAGACTGAGATTCATGCTTCACTTGTGAAAAAGTCCTCCAAAAGGCCAGAATAACCTTGAAGATCACCTATTGCATGGTAAGCAATGTCAGGTGCAGTATTTACTTATGGAAACCACGTTGTCTTCATGCCCTAAAGTGCAAATATCCACTCCTCTGCATTCATACTCTTAACTGATGTATGTCTGCTGCTCTTTAGGTCTGCACAGATCCCATCTATGCCACTAAACAGATTCATGTTTATATATGACCGCAGTAAGACTGTGCTATTTATGGTTTATCTTCGGCCATCAACAGTTGAATGATGAAGTAGTATGTTTAAATATTGTATCACTCATTAGGATGACTGTAACACATTTAGCTCTGACCACATAAGCATTATTGTTTCTACACAAGATAAATGCAACAATTACAGAACCTTATTCATCATATCCTGTAGCTTACAACAGGCTTGAGTTTTTGTATCACAAAAGCGGGAAGTCCACTACATGTTCTGACTACATTTGTTTGCCTCAGCAATGTACCCATCAGATGTGTAGGCCTTACCTGACTGTCAATAAATATCTCATATATTGTCAATATAAATCTTGTATATAGTTTGCGTATCATCGATGCTGAATGCAAAACCAAACACGGTTTGTCAATGCCCAACATTTATTGCATTGATTAGATGCATAACATTTTTTCACAGCTTTGGCTTAGGAGTGACTGCAATCACAGCACAGGGTCCTCCGGGGCAATTTCTGAAAGATTTCAGCATTCACATCTGCTTTCATCATTTTCTCCACAAACAGCTATAGAAGCTGGTCATATCCATCTGTTCTGGTTGCCTCTGCCATGGCAACATGGTCCATAATGGAGTCATTTGTCGCAATGTATCACTTCAGTTGTGTTGTATGTATTACCCGTTCATTTAGTACCATGTGGCCTACATTGCAAGAAACACATACTGGCTATTCCCCATTAATCTTGTCAATCATTCTGTATCATCTGAAGACTCGTCACCCCCTTATTCAGAGATCTAGATAATTTCTGAGTGTGTTGAGAAATAAAAGTCTTAGCTGGTCCCTTTCTCCACCGTGACAAGAGGTAAGAACCACAACAATTTTACTCTTCTAAATATTGGCACTGTCCACATACATTTAAATAATACTTAAGGAATTTTATTTAAATGTAAATATGCCAGAACTAACTATTGTCCTTCTAAATCTTGCCAACAAGTTTTAAGGGAAAAGAAATTCCACTAAAAATGTTAATTTTATATGCAACCCAAAAATACATGCATGAGACCCCAAAATCGTGGAAACACCTCTTAAAAGACCACAGGAGCATACATCCTATTTCAAGAGTCAGGAAATTAATGTCTAAGGCTAAGAGTATGCTCACCTATAGTGCTCGTGAGGGGTGAAATCCAACATGTACTCTCCTAAAGTGAAGGGGAAAAAACTCCTGCAGCCTTTAGACTGGATCTCTGATCATGTTTCAAAGAATGCTGTCACTTTTAACTCTCCCTTCCTGAAGTTTTTTTCTAGAGCTTTCTTCTGGCTGATATGGTCAGCAACACCTGCGAGAATGTGAAAAATACATTACTACAAATATTAAAAAGAAATAAAATGTGACTACTGAAAAAAAGACAAAACATACATTCTACAAACTCAGTCTATATCTTAGGAAGAAGTGGTACGATTTACCACTGTTTGATCATTGTTTAGCATTACCGTTTTACTAGGTTATTAACTCAGAAGATTCTCACCATGATCCCAAACAGTACAGCGCACCTCCAGACATACGCACAGCTGCGTGTCCTGTTTCAAAAGGTACAACCTTGTTACCGACAGGAGCTCAGCCAGCACCATGCCTTTCCGTATCGCAGGCCAGCATGGCACAATCCTCCCACTCGGAAGACATGAATACAGCCCTCTCCACCCACACTCCCGGCTGGATGATGTGGGCCAGGCAGCCCGGTGTGAATGCCGTTTTGATGCTTTACGAAAGCGCATCGTACCGATGAATGAGGCACTTCTGTAAGCACAGATGCTGACTTTGGGCCTGGGGCTATGTCGGGCCCGGAGCCCGCAGGCAGGTGACCAGCAGGCATCCCTGAGGCCAGGTCACCTCACCTTGCCCTGGGGAACAAGCCCTTGCTGCTCCATCTGCCGTCCTTCGCTCCAGAAGCCACCCGTGAGATGCAGTGTGTGTGTGTAAACAACCTTCCTAAACCGGAGCATTGTTTCACATTAACGGTAAAAAAAAAAAAAACAAACCAGCAATTCAGACAGAAGAATGACACCATTTAAGGCTGGTTTTGCAGCGAGCCTCGCCGGGCAGGAGGCGGGAAGAGGCCGGGAGAGCGAGGGAGGCGGTGAGGCCTGCCGCAGCGTGGGGAGGGCAGGCGGCTGAGGAGAGCCCGGGACAGGCCGCTGCCCGCGCCCCGCACGCCGCCTCCTCTCTCCGCTGCCGCTCCCTCACGGGAGGGGATGTGCCCCAGCGGGCCCGGCCCTGCCCTGCCGCCGGTGGCCGCTGGGGGCTCCCGCCGCCGCGGCGCGGCCCGCCATTGTCGGGGGCATGGAGGGCGAGAGCACGTCGGCCCTGCTCTCGGGCTTCGTCTTCGGCGCCCTCGCCTTCCAGCACCTCAGCACCGATTCGGACACGGTGGGTGCCGCGGGCCCCGCTGCCGGGAGGGGACGGGACGGGGCGGGGCGGGGCGGAGCGNCCCCCGCCGCAGGCCCGCCGGCACCCCGCCGCCGGGCAGGGCCCCACGGACACCCAGGGCCTCCCTCATGCCGTGCGGGAACGAGGTGTTGCAGCGTGTTCCCTGCCCGCCGCGATGGAGGCTGCTTTCCGCGCTGACCAGCGCCGGGAAATGGTGGGGTTTTTTCTTTTCGGACGAGGGGGTGTGGGCCACCCAGCGCCCGCTGTGGCGGCAGCAGCGCCCCGTCTGCCAAGGACTGACAGAAATGCCGGTCAGGCCTGAGCCTTGGGGGCGGGCAGCCCCTGTGCAGCCACAAACTGTTCACTTGTCACTGAAAACATGAGGAATGAACAGATTCCAACTTTTTTTTTTTTTCTTAGAAGCAAGTATTGAAAGATGAGTGAAAACCTACTCTGTTTAAAAAAAACCCAAAAACCAATTCAACAGCTTCTTTCCTTTCCTGAAGACAGCGTTTACAGTGTTAATAGACAAGAGAGAAAGTCCTCATCATTGTTACTGTTAGTGTGAATTGCTTTTTTCTCTCCCCCTGTACAGGAAGGTTTTCTCCTTGGAGATGTGAAAGGTGAAGCCAAGAACAGCATTACTGACTCACAAATGGATGATGTTGAAGTTGTTTATACAATCGGTTAGTCTGTCCACATTTAATGCCATGTTTGGTTTCAAGCAACATACAACTGCTTGCTTACAGCAGGATCGAATCTGCTAGATGCTGAGGTCCACATTGACATAAAAAAAAAACATGAAAGAGTTATTTTGTAGCACTTTAATTGCTAAAAAATACTACCATTTTACTGCAGAAAATATAATAATTTAACAGAAATACTAGTTCTTGATTCCTTCAATAGCTCCTTTTTGCCAAATATCTTGTCACATTAAAGGTAATTTAGGGCTTGGACTCCTCCTTTGTCTTGGCCACATCACAAACTCTCCTGGACTGCAGGAAAAACTACTACCTGGAAAAACTTGCCCTGTTTCAGTGCTATGAACTATAATGTGTTGCATGTATTACCTAATTTGGAACTTATAAATACTGCATGTGAAGGGTGCAAACTATTTATGTATTTCATTGAGCAGATGCCAGATGCATTTTCCTTTATAGTCTTCATGGGACTGGAGTAGATGTGCATTTTATACTAACCCTTAACAAAAACATATGTATACATGCACACACATTTAACTCCATTCCTTTAAAATGCAGTTATACAAAAAGAAAGAAAAGAAGGTAATACAGTATGTGCCTTGTTTCCAATCTTCCTGAAAATATGGTAGGGAGAAATTGCATCCAATTTTCTAGTTTTACTCTAGGATACAATTAAGGTGTAACACCTTCCTCCACTGAATCTCACAGCTGAAGCAGAAATGTGGGGATTTTTTTGTGGTGGCATTGATCAAGCTACCTAGAGCCTCAGCATCACATTCTTATAGGCAGAGTTAGTTGTTCCAAAGTTTGGGGTTTTTTTAGGTAACTTGTGAAAATGAAAGTAGTGGAGAATTTAGAAAAAGATTTAGAACGCCATTAGATCACCTACTGTTTTTTTTTTTTCCTGGTAGTCAGTCTTCATTTCTCATCATCTACCCTATGAGTTTCTGTTCTCCAGCCTCAGCTTTTTCACTAAGAGCATCCATGCCTTGCTGCAGAGTAACTGAAGTGAAATCCTTCATATTACACACTACTCTTGTACTCAACAGAAAGGAGGGAAAACTAAAGTGCCCAATTTGATTTTTCCCTTGACAAAACAAAAATGTATAAAAAATACAGTTTATGTAAGTGGTATCCTTTACATTTGAAAAATTAATTAGAATGTTTTTTCTAAAATATTTCCTTTCTTAACCTTATTTAATTAGATGTTAACACATTTGATTTTAAGAAGTTATATAGCATTCTTTCTTGGTTCTTCTACCAGTTTAATTCTGATCATAGCATACAGAAGAATATACATCTTGAACTGATGAACCCAGAATAATATTACCTTCTCTTTCCAGATATACAGAAGCATATTCCATGCTACCAGTTGTTCAGGTAAGAATCTTAAGTAAACAGATACGAAAAAGTTAAAATGAACGCTAACTTGAATTTTTCAAGAGTTAAAGTTATATTACATTACTGAGAAAAATCACCCACTGTACTGTAACTACAGTAGCCGTATCAGCCCCTTGTAATTACGGATGCAAAATGCCTTATTTTGGTTCGTCATGTTCTTTTTTGGTGTTTGTCTGTGCATATAGAAATAGAGTTACTGCACCTTCAGGTGAGCTATGATAGCATATAAACTACAGAATAATGTCAACTACTAAGAAAAAAACAAAATGCTTTTCTAAAAGCATACATCCCACCCCTTCACCCTCAATAAAAGAAAGAAAAAGGTAGCATCAGCCATAGGCTTCTAGGTGGGCCAGAAAAAGAAACACTTGTTAGCCCCATGGCAGGAGTAATTTCAAGGACTAGTATTTAGAGTTCCATTATAGATGGGAACGCTGCTGTGCAGGTTTGCACCCCTATAAGGGGAGAATCAGAACACAATTTCCTTCTCAAATCTTTCTGAAAATGAATAAACCCAGATGTTATTAGAAAGGCATTTCACATCAAATTGAAGGCATCTTACTGTTTTGTAGTTGAGAGACCATAGATGCTACCTTTAACTTGTGTCCCAGTAGCACTGATGCCAGAACAGCATCTGGGCTGTACAAGACCACATATATGCAATACATAGCTATTTGAGTAATGAAGTTAACTGCGCTGTCCTAGCTTACCAGGGAAAAAAAAGCTGTTAAAGTAAGACGATTACCACACTGCTAGGGAATAATTATTTCTACAGTAGCATTTTTTTTTTCCCCTCTAATTGTCCTAATTTTCTTCTAGCTTTTATAATTCTGCAGGAGAACTGAATGAGCTTGCCCTGAAGAAAATACTATCAGGCTGTAAGAAGGTATTTTATTTTCAAACCTAAACCATACCAAGGAGGTCACTCAGATTTTGGAGGCTGTTCTGGATACCTCTTCTATCAAGATTCTTTTTCCCCCCTCTCTTTTTTTTTCATCTTATATCTGGTCCCTCACACTGCTGGTCAAGGCAGCTGCATCACCTTTTTCCCCTGAAAGAACAGTTTAGGTTATTTTTTTTACTAGGGATTGCCTACCTACATGTCAACTTCATTTATTCCTTATTCATTTCTCAAGCAAACAGTTCAAGTATTCCCAAAGGAATTCTACTGATTTCTGGCTTAAGATCAGTTGAGGTCAGCTCACTCAAGTGGTTAAGCACCACTTGACCAAGAAAATTTAGTCTTCTCCACAGAAGGAAGTTTCACAAGGGGAAAGGTGAAGCCGGAAAGAGACAAACAGCAAAATAGCAGAACCAAGTTTGAAGAGTTTCAGCTCAGAAAACAGGCCAGTTCAACGCATGGTTTTGAAGGAAAAAGAAGTTGTCATACTGGCATTAGGCTTAGATGTTTTAAGGGTTTTGAGTTAACTAACTGCTTGAGTAGGTACACATCACTGAACAGTTCAGATTCATGACTTTGTACTGAATCCTCTAACTTGCTTCAATATGACACACAGGGACAGCATGGTTCAACAGTAATAATGACTTTTCTTCTGCCTGCAGAGCGTAATAGGATGGTATAAATTCAGACGTAATACAGACCAGACCATGACATTCCGGGAAAGACTTCTTCATAAGAACTTACAGTCACATCTATCAAATCAGGGCCTTGTGTTCCTTTTATTAACCTCTAGCGTGATGACAGAAAGTTGTTCTACTTACAGACTGGAACATGCCTTACATCGGCCACAAGAAGGGTAATGGGTTTGTTCTCTAGTTTTAATAAAGTAATAGCACAGCATGTGCTATCACTTGGAACAGTTTGTTTCTTTGTTGCAACTGAATTATTGTTAACACTTTATTTTAGGCTTGAAACTAAAAATTAAAATTAAATGAAATAAGATTAAATATAATTAAATAAGATTATTCCTTAGATTGCTAGAGCTCAGTTGAAATCTTACCCTGGAGTTCTGGTCAGGGATTTGCCTTTATAACAATCTGTAATGCCAGCGTCAACAGGCAGACACTGTCAGTTTATTTATACACATAAGCTGTTCTTGATCAATTTGGTTTTGTGTATGGGACTTCAACTATCCATAGTGTTCATCCTCACGTATCATTGAAATATTTAAATTGGTGGTAATTTTCAGTTATCTTCAGAGACATACTGCCCTTAAGCTAGGCTCAACAGGAAACTATTGCATTGTGCGACTTTTACCCAGAAACGGGGGGGCGGAGGGGGGGGAAATAGGGGCATTGCTCAGTCTTGTTGCTCTTGCAGTTTGCCTTTAGCCATGAGTAGTCATCTATGTGTGATGTGATACATTCAGCAAGACCTAACTATATTGTAAACCTCCATCTGGGATGCTTAATGGTCAAGAACCTTTAACTATCAAAGAGAGGACTTTGGATGTTAATAAATCGTGTTCTTATACTCCTGCTTTTTAAGTCTCTTCCAGAAAGTTCCTTTGGTGGTTACCAACTTGGGTATGGCAGAACAGCAAGGTTACAGAACAGTGTCTGGTTCCTGCGTATCTTCTGGCTTTGTGAGAGCAGTAAGACAACACAGGTACAATATATGCCATATTTACTGGTAGCTGTAGCTTTCAGTTAAGGTAAGTATAGTTATCTTTCTATAAAAGTATTTAAGTGCTTTTGCAAATGCTACAGCCACACCCTGCTCACTTGTTGACCTGTTTCCAGCAGTTGTTTACCTTTCTAAGTACCTTGGAAATCAGTTCAGTCACATACTTTGCCATGAGAGCAGCTGTCTGTCTCAACATAGGCACCTAGTGCTGAAGCTCAAAATACTTCTTTATTCAATTATAGCTCCTATAAGTAAGCACTAGGATCATTAACTTGCAATTATGCAATTTTATTTTTGGTCCACAGGTCAGAATTCTTTTATGAAGATGGATCCTTACAAGAGGTTCGTAAGATAAATGAGATGTATGCAACCTTGCAGGAGGAACTGAAGGTAAGTCAGACATACCTGCCTATATGGTCACCTTGAGCAGCACTACAAAACCAAGTCTAGCAAAGGGTACACCATCTTGCACGAAATGAGAAACAAAGCTGTGTCTTGGAAGCACATACTGAAAGATCAGGGAGTTCCATTTACTTTTAGTAGCTGAACACTAAGTTCTCCAAGTTGAAGACTTAAGTTTCCATTTGATCAAAAATACACTGATAAATCCTCAGGTCCAGTGATAAATGCTCACAAGAGGATTATTTTGAAGGAGCAGTACCTGTAGTTTGTCAGAGCACCTTTGCTTAAATGGGAGCAAGTAAAACATCTTGCACCTCATTCAACACAAGGTTTAAGTTATCATCTCTAAAATCCACCTCAAGGTCGTTTTTCATACTTTGTGTCCAACTTGTAAAATCATGAATACCTTTAAGTATCTTGCAACAAGGTTAAAGTCAGCTTCTGTGAATACCGTTAATTCCATCAAATGCTCTTCTTGTAGAAAATATGCTGTACAGTAGAAGCCAGTGAACGATCTGTAGAGAAACTCTTAACAGAGGTGAGCAAATTAAAAGAAGAAATAAAGAGGAAAAAGCAACAAAGTTGTTCAGGTAAGTTAAACAAATGCAATGCCAATCTTAGTAAGACTTCCAAAGTTGATTCAATTGGCAGAAGCACAAAACACTTCTGAACTTGAGGCAGCCAAAACAGTAGAAGCGTGCAAGAGGGACTGCAACTCTAGCCTTTTATTTTCCCCCCACAGGAGAAGACAGATACTACTCAGGAGAGCCAAAGGAGAATGTTCTCCTTTGTCAGGCACTGCAAACATTTTTCCCCAATTCTGGACTTCAGACGTGCATCGTTTCCTTCAAAGGCCAACAGATATCCAAGAACTGCTGTAACATTGACCATAATATTAATGTCATGGACAAATTGACTCTCATGGTCGAGGAAAGAGATTTCACTGAAGCTGAAACAAGACACCTAACCAAGCGTAAAGTCAGAGGGATCACAACAGGATCAAAGTCATTCAAGAAATCCAGATCCTTGCAGCTTCACCAAAAACTACTTCAAGACCAAGAGGACAGTGACCAAGAAAAGAAGCTTGTGCTGAGTAGCACTGAAACAGATGATGACATGTTGGAAAAAGTTAGAGACTCAAATGAATACCCACACTCTCCTACTTTCTGATCTGTCAATGATTTGTCCAGATGACTTTACACCAAAAAGCTACTGCCAGCATAATCAAGTGATACATCAATTTATAGCACTGCAGGGATTAAAAAAACAGTGCATTTTTGCAAGACGTACAGGTTTGTTTTTTTTTTTCCAACACATAAATCCTGTTTGGCATAGAGACAAGTCCAGATGACGTTCCCTCATTTTGCCTTCCAGAGTTAAATCTGTATTCGCTCTCTCAGGGTTTAAAGGCTACGCTAGCAGGAAGTTAGCAGTCATACAATCATGTCGCATACTGCCTCAGAGTAATACAACTTCAAGCTGCTGTTGAAGAAGCAGTACTACTCTTCCCTCAGCAGAAGCTGAGGCAGGGAGCATCAAATGAACATAGGTAACAGGCTTAACAGAATTAGCTGTCTACCTAACTTGCCACAATTTAAATACTTTCATTTATCCTTAGCTATCCACTACTTATTACCCACCCCCCCCTCCAATCCAGCAAGGGAAAATCTGCCACCTGAACTTTAGCAAGACCTGTGAGCAGAGCAAGTGGTCCATACAGGTGCTGATTTCTACTGTTGCTTTCATATTTCATACTTCATTCAGAAAATTTTAGAGACTTGACACTTCATAAAAAAGCAACTGACATCCACCCCTCAGTCAGTGATACGTTATGCTAGCCAACCACATTTCCAGTAAACACGGATATAAACATGAAAAGTAGTTTTATTGTTCATTTCTTTATAGAATATTACTCTGGATACTTGACATCACATATCTTGGGGTCTGTGAGAAATGATGGGTTCTTAAACATAACTGGCATAAATCCTGTAAAAAGATAAGATGGAGGGGTTTTAATAGGAAAGTAAGCTTGATGTACAAAACTCAAGAGCATAATCATACTTACCAAATACATGAGCTCTTTTAATGGCTTTTGTAATTTCCTTCTGCTTCTTGTTGCACAAGCCTAAAGAGAGAAATAATTTTCAGTCTCTTAAATCAACAATAACCAAATGATGAGTTTAAAGGGTAAAGGTGGTATTACTGACAATTTCCTCTAGCTTTGTCTAAGAAATGCATGTGTGGTTATACGGTTAAATATAAAGCCCCATATACTTCAGGGATATTTTCAATCTTTTATGAAGGCTACTAAGTTAAAGGAATACCTTTACAAAATGTGTAGAGTTGGCAGTAGTTACTTTTGGAAAGACAGCCGATGCACAGTTACTTGGACTCACAAGAACTTTAATATTAACCAGTAAATTATTTAATACTTCACATACCTGTTATATGCCTGCCATAAATGCAGCCAGTATGCGGAGAAATAAACTGGGAAAGAAGCTGTGTAAAATTAAGAAAGCTAAAGTCAGTTTAAGAACTTAGTTTAGAGAGCTTTAGTTTATTTTACTGCTTGCATTCTATTTTTAATTTTTTGATCCATTTTACAAAACTCAGTTCTACCTGGAGACAAAAAAAAGTATAGCTTAGAGTTAGACAGTATTTTATATGCCATAACATTTAAGCAGACAGTGGAATTAGAATTGCAGACTCTACTTGGTAAATAACAAAGTTGTAACACCTGCATATAGGACTAGTAAATTGAACAGCTTATCACAACTACATTATTTGAGCCTTATCTGCACATAGCTCTTAAGTTTTAAACCCCTACACATACAAATGAGTTTTTCATTTTTTATCCTTGTAGACCTCCTACACACATACATTTAAAAAACAGTAAACCGCTTACCTTCATTGGAGGACAGGAATTTTCAAACTCACCTGCACATTCTTGTAGTCCACTTTTATGCCACATAAGACACATTTTTTAGGAGGCTCTTTATAGGGGTTCTCCATTTGTATGGGCTGAAATTAGAGAATTATTAACATCTGTAAGCTTCACAAGAAAATAAGGATATGTTTCTAATTTTTATCATTTGGGCAAAACATACCTTGAAACCAAAAGAGGTATTTAGTGCATCATTGAAGTTTTTCCAATAACTTTCTTCTCTCTATTCCTCTAACACACTGATTGATACCTAGCAATCTAAAAGACTTCTCACAGTTACAGGACGTTTTATATCTTAGTAATGACAATGTAACAAGTCAATTAAAGCAATTAATAAAATTGTGCTTACACCCTTTACTTAGAAGGCAATATCTACAGAATCTGGTAGTAAGGTAGTTCTGTCTGGTAAGTCAGAAGAGATTTTTTTGGAAAATAATTTCAAAGTAAATGGCCAGAGGGAGCTACTATCTGCTCACAGATTCCCAAATATCTCTCCCAAGCTCTGAAAGGCTGTTCAAGCATCAGAGCACACCCAGCACCAAATCCTTGCAAGATTAGTGAAAGGAGATTTTTTTTTTTTTTGCACACACAGGTAGAATTCGGGCAGAGAAAGAATAGTTTTTAGAAGTTTTTGCTGGTACCGGACAACACGTTTTTAGGACATAACCACATCTAGTGCATTCTCTTAAGGCATTTCTCAGCTATATACAGGAAATCAGTTAGCACTGCCAAAGGTTTTCCTCCACATTTGAGCTCCCACCAGTGCTGGTTAAAGTGACCGCAGTTAAGATCCTGAGCTACAGACAACGGCACCTTGGCTTCAAGACCTGGCGACCTCCCTCAGCGCTGGGTTCCTCCTCAGTAGCCCACTAAATAATTTTTAGGAGTCCGAGAGAAGCATGCTCAGACACCCCTGCTGCCCGGCCGCAGCCCCTCCTGCTGAGAGTGGGGGAGGCCCGAGCGCAGACGGGACCGGAGCTCACCTCACCTGGTCGGGCCGGCTGAGCTGCGCCGCATGCTGCGGGCGGCGCGGCCGCTCCCACAGCGCCGCTGGAAAGCAAAGAGGGACAGGGTTAGGGGCAGGAGACGCCGGGCACCCCGCCGGGCACCCCGGAGTGAGGTAGCCGAAGGAACGCACCGGGCACCAGCCTCCGCCAAGGCCGCCCCACCGCCGCCGCCGCCGCCACCACCACCCGCGCTTCCATACTGCCCACTACAGCACACCGCCCACAAATAACGCCACATCCGCCCGTGCATCATTTCCCGCCAAGTACAGCTGGCTCCCTGACCCTACCGCCTGTACAAACGCGATGCGCTGGCGAATGGGGTCGCGGCCCGCCCTACTTGAGGCAGGCGATTGGCCGCTACCTGGTGACGGTGCCCTTATTTGAAGAACTTGTTGACGGAAGTGATGCTGTTGGCGGTTGGGTGGGGGGAGCTCATAGTGGAGCTGCGCTCTCCTTATGGCGGTCCTGTTTTCTTCTGGCCGCTTGGCCGGCCCTCGCTGTGCCCTGCCGCAGCCGTGACGGTCTCCGAACCGCTCCCTCGCAGCCTTGCTCTCAGGGCGGAGGCTCTCCTCCTCCTCCTCCTCCTCTTCCTCCTCCACAGCTCCCCGGGCCGGCGGTGATGGCCGAGCCCAGTCTCGCGGTGCGGAGGAAGAGACGCCCCAGCTCTGTCCGCAAGCGGAGCCGGGCCCCGGTGCAGCCTAGCGCCGTCTGCTCGCCGGTGGCTCGCAAGAGACCGAGCTCCGGTGGCGAGGGGCCCCCGGCGGAGACCCTGGTGCGGGGATGGCGGGGTGCGGGCGGGCAGGCTCCTAGGGCTGGGCGCGGGGGCGGGGGGACTCAGTCCGGGAGGGGGGCTCGGGCCAGACCGAGCCTGTTGGTCGGGGAAGGCCTGGCTTTGTATGAGAGGGGATGCGGTTTGGCTTAAACTAACTTTAAAAAAACCAAAACCTGTCACTCTCAAGTAGCTATGCAGGCATCATGTCTACTCGTAGTTAAAGTTTCACTGAGTTAAAGCACGTATTCCTTTAGAAGTCAAGCTAGGTTTTTCTGCATAAGCAATGTCAGAAAACACTTAACTTCCCCGTTAAGTTGGGGAAGACTTAAATGACTTGAACCTCATGTGTGCTGTATGAGTTACGTTGTCTTCATGTGTTGATGTTACTTTGGAGTATTAATGCTCATTGTTATGTTTTTACAGTGTGGTAACGATAGTGAAGAAGATCTGTTTGGTGACTTTGACAGCTTTTCTGGAAATGATTCTTTGCTAGCTCAAGTTGATGATATAGAACACAAATACCTGCAGGATAAAAGTATGGATATTAAAGCAGCTGGAGACATCATTCTTGGGAATAATCAGTCAGGAATTCACCAGAAAAAACAAGATAATTTTTCTACTTCAGAAGATAAGGTTGTCCTTAAAGCTGACAAAGAGGATGCTTTCCAAATGAATGAAAATGACCCAGTGGATAGCAATCAAGAACTGACTGAATCTGTATTAGATGACTTGCCGTCATCACAACTTTTGTATTTTGAGAAAATGGATGAACTTTCTTCTGGTTCTAGAATATCTCCAGTCTCAGAAAGGAGCAATAAATGTGTGAATTCTTCCTCAGACAAAATCAGGAGTCTATCACCTTTTTGTCCTGATGCTGAACACAGGGACAGGCCTACTGACTTTTCCTCAGACTGGAATAAGTGCAATTTATTTAAAACTGAGAGTCTTAAAGATCACCTGAAAAGTGCCATGACTGGAAATGCCAAAGCCCAGACTTTTCAGGTCTCTAAGACCAAGCAGCTTAAAGAAGCTGTTTTATCTGAAGAGATTTGTGTTGCTAGGAAAACTCTAGAATCTTCCTCTGTTGATATAGGCCCTTTTTATGGATTACCTAGCAAAGTTAAAGATCTGTTCAGACAGTTTCGAGGGATTGAAACGCTTTATGGTAATGTGACTAATGGCTTGTTGGAAAAAAAAAATTTAGTGGTGTTGCCTGTTTTACCCATTACGTTAAAATATTTAAGTTAAGGTAATATTTAATGTAAACAATGTTGGGAAGTGGTTGTTTTATTTAGTGGATATTTTGGTTTTTTAGATGGGTGGGAAAGGTTGATATTGGCTTATAGAATCCTTTGGAGGGCTGAAAGCTTTTAGTGGTTTATTGAAGAAAAACTCTCAAATGCAAGGCTTAAAGTATTTCATATGAAGTAGAGGCATCTTTGGTACTGATTAACATCCCCCTAGCAATTGCTAATAATTCTTTTTTAATTTTGCAGAATGGCAGCATGATTGCCTAATGTTAGAATCTCTACAGCAAAGAAAGAATTTAATATACTCATTGCCAACCAGTGGTGGAAAAACACTTGTAGCTGAAATAATAATTCTCCAGGAATTACTCTGCAGGCAGAAAGATGTGCTGATGATCCTGCCATATGTTGCCATTGTCCAAGAAAAGGTCTGGATACTGTGTTTCTGATGCTGCCTATCTTTTCTGATACGCCTTGTTACTTAGCTGGTTTTAACACTAATTTTAGCAAACTCCATGACTTTCATAAATCAGCAAGTGATTTCTCTCCTAACTGCTGCTCTGAGGGTCGGTAACTTTGTAATAAAAGAGACTTAAATTATGAGGTGAAGATGCTGACTTTTAAAGTGTGCTGAGTTTTGAAATAATAGCTTTTTACAATGTTAGGTATAGTTCTGCAGTCTTAGATATGTACTGCTCAACTTGCTGAAAAAATAGTCTTGAAATAAAAACTAATATTTCTTTGATATAAAGAAAAAGTTAATTTTAGAGAACAGATGTAATCCAAGCTTGATAATATTTGTAAACACTTCAGCTTTGCAATTGGAAAAAGTAATTATAGCTAATATGTTTTCACTAATTCAAACAGTTGATTGTAGTGTGGGTTGGTTATATGCATGTTGAGTTCTTGAGGCAGCTCTGAAATCCAAAATGAGCTGGGTTTGTTTCTTGAATTTTTTATTTTTTTTTTTTTTACAGGTTAGGGGTTTATCGAGTTTTGGGATAGAATTGGGTTTCCTGGTTGAAGAATACGCAGGAAGTAAAGGAAGATTTCCACCAATCAAGAGGCGAATAAAAAAGTCTCTTTATATTGCTACTATAGAAAAAGGACATGCTCTAGTGAATTCCTTAATTGAAACAGAAAGAATTGATGACCTTGGTCTGGTTGTAGTAGATGAGGTATGCTACAAGACATATTTATAATACACAATTATTAGCAAAGAGCAGCTTTTTTGGTTACTTGATTTTGCTTTGAGTATTTATCATGAAATTATTACTACTTAACTAAGTTTTTTCTGCATTGGTATATAATTCCATGATATCGAAACCTGTTTTTCTTTAACTGAAGCATTTGTTGCTATATCAGGACAATAGATTCTGTATTGAGGGTTCTACTGGGTTAGTGGTTGGTGGTGAGTTACTTAGTATCTACTTGTCAATTACACACCTGTAATGGATTAGAAAAAACATAAACCATTTTAATCATATGGAATATATTTTATGAATCTCAAAATTGAAGTCCTAAATGTGGAACCATGAGACTTTGTCTCTGGTATTAACAATGACTAAATGAAACATAAAAGCCCAAAATTATTAAGTTACATCTGACTGTGAGAATTGCCCCTTATTCTGCTCTTTAGTGGCATGGCTGAGTTGTGTTACTTAGGGTTGATTGTGGGGTAACATCTGTAATGTGTAACATGGTGGCATGGGGTAATGTGTAACATCTAACAGGGATGTTTAATTCATTGAATACTTCAGGCTGACTGACCTTACTTTAACACAGTAGCTTCTAAACAGAAGGCAGCTTGAGAATTAACTTCTACTTTTTCTGGTAGTAGCTGGCTGCTGAAATTTTTTTATATTAACTTCCACTGTAAGCATTGCTTAAAACATGGTTTGTTTAGAATTGCTTTAGGCTGGTGAATGCAAAGATCTCCACACTGTTTTCTGTCAGGAATTAACTGTTTGTGTCAGATATGGTCTGGTTAAATGGAAGGTAAATCTTGTTATCTACGTTTGCTCTTGCGTCTGTTTTTCCATGATTCTTAAATGTTGTTTTGGTGAGACTATACTTTTGGGAGGAACTTAGCAGCCAGCGTTTACCAGAGGGATATCATGAGGAAGTCCAACAAAGATATTTGTTTAGAACTACATAATTTGTTGGGGTTTTTTTATAGAAATAACTTTAACTCAGTAATGTTCTCACATTTTCTTTTTCCTTTCTGTGCACAGTTGCATATGCTTGGTGAAGGAAGTCGTGGAGCAACACTGGAAATTACTCTTGCTAAAATTCTTTACACTAGTAGTAAGTCATGGCTGCAGTTAATATTGTTGAAATATTGTAGTGATGGAATTTCTAGAGAGAAGTCATACTTTTGCTTTCTTGATTTGTAGTGTTCTGGCAGTTTTTGAAAAATGTGGCATGACTCCATGCACTACCTCTGTTTACTCAATTAAGTGTTAGTCAGTTGACCCTGTAATGATGGGCTGGGTGGTTTTGAAGCTTTTTTGATACTTCTCTGAGAAATCCTGAGTATTGTCAAATGTCTTCCATTTCTTCATAGGAGCCCCTTAGCCATGCCAATTAAATGCTTCTATAGAGAAGGATTCCTTTTTGTTTGTCTCAGCTAATATTTCCTAGCTATATCCCCCTTCAAACCTACTACTTTGGCATTGAAAAAGACTAATGAAGAAGTAGGCTTGTGAATTAAATACTGAGCAGAAGTCTTAAAAAATGTGAACATGTGAATAAATTAATCTCAACTTCTGTTTTGCAGAAAACACGCAAATCATTGGAATGAGTGCAACTCTAAGTAATGTTGGAGACCTGCAGAAATTCCTGCAAGCAGAGTACTACACCAATAATTTTAGACCGGTCAGTATACAAGATAAACTAGCAAAGAAAATATATGGCTTTGAAATCATAGCATATCTGTTTAGCATCATATCACAGCTTTTGTGCTTAATTTCACAGGGTAATGTAATACGATGTCTGCTACTGCTTGCATTTGTATCAATACAATAAATAGCACTATGCACTTGTAAATGCACAAATGCCAGTAGTACCTTTATGTTGTTGTTTTAAGCATTTTGTGTCATTTTAAGTAAACCAATTTCTCAATTACAGCTACTGTGATAATTCATTGCAGTTCATTTGATATAACTAGAATCTGGACTACTGGTGCTTGAATGCTATCATGACAATAGTTTATGAATAGTTTATGGGATACAATGTTTGTCATGTTCTTCGTTATAAATAGATGATCTCTCAAGACAAATAATTAAAGGAATTAACTTTTAAAAACATTCTTGATGGGGTGGTATGTGTGCTTGTGTGCATGCATGTATGTATATAAAATGTGATGCTTGGAAAAAAAAAAAAGCATTAGTTGTACATCAGTAATAGCTTAACCTTCAGAGAAGACTTGATAATTTAACCAAAGTTTCTGTTTATGGCTTATATCTCCCTAGGTAGAATTAAAGGAATACGTAAAGATACGAGACTCCATTTATGCAGTTGACAGCAAAACAGAAAAAGGCTTTACTTTTTCGCGTCTCCTTAATTTCAAGGTAAAACCCAAGTGTTTATAGTTTCTTTGAACTACAGTTATTAAATTTATTATTTTACAATGATTTGTTTACAGAGCTTACTTGATTTTCAGTCCTTTACCCCTCTTTAAGGTAGAGGTTTCTTCAGTATTTTGATGTGTGTAGAGCAATGGGTTTGAGTATACCCAACGCTTTATGGTTTTGAGTAGATTTTTCTCAATAGTTGGTCTCTCTTGGATGGTATTAAAAGGTGACATCTTTTTTGGGTTTTGTCAGTTTATCACTGCCTTGTAGGGATTCATTTCAACCTTTAAAAGGAAAAATGTATGTTATGGTAGACTGCCAATACCACAAGTAACATCACTATGGTGTTGCTAAAAGAAATGGAAGTGTTAAGGCGAAAAACCAAAGCATTTGATTTTTACATCTATGTATCCCTCAGTTCAAGCTAGATGTGCTAGTAAACACTTTCAAGTGAGGGACTGGTAAAAAAGCTTATCCTACATCTGCTTGCAATTGTGTCACATTAAAGCAAATGGGAGTATTCTAGTGAAGGTTGAGAACAAATCTTGAATATTTAGTTTATGACTTAATTTCTAAGTTTAAATGTTTGGCAATCTGTGTTTATGATAGTATTCTAGTAATCTGGAGAAAGCAGATCCTGACCACATCATTGCACTGGTTACAGAAGTTATTCCTAAATATTCCTGCCTAATCTTTTGTCCCACTAAAAAGAACTGTGAAAATGTGGCTTCAATGGTGTGCAAGTACCTCAAGAAGTAAGTTTCTGTCATGATTTTTTCAATTATTTGTGGAATAATTGGTCAGAGGTTAAGATTTATCTTCACTAGTTTGCAAGTAACTTTCCCTGGTGATCAGAAGTAAATACTTTGAATATGGAACCGTATAAAGTTGCTGACTGCATAAATGAATAGCAAACTGCTCAAGGCTCATTAAACAAAGGGTTTACCAAAAAATTTCTTATTTTTTAAACAAACTGGTTTAAATAATGCTTATTAGAGGACAAATAATAAAGAAAAAAGGAAAAGCATACTAAATTAATCTAACCTTGTGTCCCTTTGGCACTGGTCTCTGCAAGCTTAGAAAACAACCATTTTCTGTACAGCTTGGTATTTGGTCATGTATGTTAGTAGTAGATTGAGTATCTGTTCCATACCTACTTTGTGAATATAGGTTGTAAAATCTAAACCAGGCTTCATTAATGAAGCAAAGAAAGTAAGACTTATGTTTGATTTCATTTAAATTTGATTTGGTCAACTCATAATGGTCTAGCAAAGTTAAATTGTATGTAGGAAGAAATGACATTAAAATAAACAAAACCCCTCCCTTGCAATCAAAATTGAGACCTTTTTTGATGTATCTAGAATTATCACTATGAGCTGATACTGGCCCTGTTTCCTTTCTTCAGTGTATGCAATACCCACACCCAATCAGTATTTCATCCCTTCTGTACCTGTGCTTACAAACAAGAAAAGAGTTCTATTGCAACTTAATCAATCTCCTGTGTATTGCTATTTTGAAGTTACTGGAAATAACTATTTCTCCAACCTAGATGTTAGAGGAATGGGTAATGAACAGAAATAGACAGTAAGCATGTCTCTTGATCTTATTTTTTTTTAAAGTAGTTGATATTTGATTGAAGTCTAAAAAAATGCTTTTCCTCCTCCAAGAGAATTTAGAGCTCACAGGGAGAAAGAGAAACAAGATCTCATCAAGAACCTAAAGAATATTGGAAATGGAAGTGTCTGTCCTGTTCTGATGCAAACAATTCCTTTTGGTATTGCCTATCACCACAGTGGCCTTACAAATGATGAAAGAAAAAGTATAGAGGAAGCATATTCTACAGGTGTCCTGTGTCTACTTGCTTGCACAGCTACTTTAGCTGCTGGAGTCAACCTGCCAGCTAGAAGGTTTGTAACTGAAACATATTTCATTGTTGCATTGATTTTTTGCTTTGTTAAAAAATTGCTTTAATAAGTTGGAAATATCGGTGCTATTTAAAGGATTTTTATGCTTTTACTAGCAAATTGGAAGTGTAAAAGATTGTGATCAACTCAGACTGCAAAGTTTTTACTTAGGAAATGTGAATCAGTAGCAAGTCCCTCAGAGCGCATAGCTGAAGAGCACTTATGTAAATGATTAAGGAAATTTTAATAAATTTAGGTAATGTTTCAGTATTTTAGTAATGTTACACAGAAGAATAAGGTTTCTTTAGATACTGTCCTAAGAACAGTGTTTAAATTGTAAAATAAATCCTTTCTAAGGAGATAGTTTGAACACAAACTAGTAGTTTTTAACTATACACAAACTATAGTTTTTAACACAAAAATGTGCTATCTTTCCTTATACAAGTGCTGATGATATGGCTGCTGTACTCTGTATGACTGAACACTGTTTGCTAAGAATCCAGTTTTGTGTGCATGTATGTTGGAATGATGCATCTGAGGGGAGGAAAAAAAAATTCATACAGACAAGTATTGTCTTTCTAGCATAACTGATGTATAGTCAGTGTTGCTTACGTTTTTTAGTAGGGTTTATTTTATATCTCAGTGATTTCCACTCGAACTCAGGCCTTTGAGTAGATGTAAAGACTAGTTCCAAAGATTCTGCAAAACATAATAAATGTGGCTTATTCAATAAAACTTAAATTGTTAAATGTTTTCCTGATTGATTTGCACAATAGTTTAAACAGGTGCATTTGATTTTTATTGGTTACTAAGCAATGGGCATATATAAAGAATGCATTTGTAAAATTTTATTGCTGCTTTAGTAATTTTAATATAAAGCATAACTTAATAAAGACTTCTTTACAGGGTTATTCTAAGAGCTCCTTATGTTGCTAATGACTTCCTGAAGAAGAACCAGTATAAACAAATGATTGGCAGAGCTGGTCGAGCTGGTATTGACAGTGCTGGAGAAAGTATTCTTATAGTGCAAGAAAAAGACAAACACTTGGTAATTTTTACAAAGCTGTTGGTAATTTAAATTGTTTTATTTTGAAAAATGTAAAACTAATGCGTAAATATTTTCCCTGAACTTAATATATTGACCTTTTCAGGTTCAGGATTTAGTTAACAGTCCTTTGGAGAATTGTTACAGCAATCTTCTGCTGGAGTTGACCAAGGGAATGCAGAGCCTGTTGTTGTCTTTGGTTGGACTGAAGGTATCAGTTAACTCTTCTCTGTGAGTAACTTCAGTACTTGGGAATGTAAAGAAAATTTTATATGTTGTTTCTACAGAAAACACAGACTTTTAAAATAGATTGGCTACAAGTTGAAAACAGCTTTAATCAGATAAAAAGGACAAAGATTTGGTTAGTGTTTTTATTTAACTAAGTTATCAAGTAATCATGTGACATGACAATTTCCTTATGTGTAAGTCATAATTATATCTACCTTATGATATATTACAGTTTTAATAATATTTCCTTTTCTGATACTTGATTCAAAATGCAAACAGTGGAAACAAATTAACATGAAGCAGTAGCTAGAATAATAGAACAGATGGATAACAGTCCCATCGGATCCATCATAGACTGTTCTATTTGTTGTCATGTATTTCTATAGAAATGCATTAACAGGATATCAAACGGCTCTAGTCAGTAATTTTTTCATGTAACTTATGAAATGTGTTATGTGACATTACACCTTTAAACATGCTAATCAATTGCAAAACTGATGCAGATAGCAGTTACCTGTGAGGAAATCGACAGTTTTATGTGCAGTACATTGCTGGGTGTTCAGCAGCAGCTGCTGTCTAAAGAGAAGAGTCTCTCAGAGATAATTAAAGATGGGATAGAAAATCTAATTGAAAAAGGACTTGTAAAAGGAAGAATACCTGAGAAGGACCGCAATTCCAAATGTATACTAACAATCACACCATTAGGTAAAGCTACATACAAAGGTAAGACTTTTTTTATTTTTACTATAATCTTTATTTCAGCAAACCCTTTCATCTCAGCCTTATCTCAGTTTGATATATTTCCCCATTTTCATTCTGAAACTGCAATGAAAAATAAGTTGTAGAGAGACAGTTTTGATTACTAAATGATGTGCTGGACTGAAAATGGGAATGAACAAGTAGTGTATAACTGAATATGATGGGAATGAAGTGTAATAACACTGGTCACAATGGGAGTAAAACCAGAACTGTATCCCCAGAAAAATGATTTAAAGATTTGATTTAGTGATTGTAATCAAAGTGGCTCACAGCTTCATTTTATGATTCATTGTTATGAACACATATTGTGAACAGGGGGATTTCTTGACCTAGAGGGAAGTTTAAGAGGGAAAGGAAGCATATAACATGTAGACCAATTGTAATAAAAGGAGAGAGTATATCAGAAAGTTCTGTTTTCCTGCCATAGCATAAAGATACAGGGTATGGAACACAACTGGAATAGAATGAATCTCTGAAAGATTCCTTCGATCTACAAAATTGTTCCAGGATTTCATTAAAGCCAAGGCAATTCACAGACACTCCAAAACCACACAAAGAATGGACATACATGGCAGTAGGTGACTGCTTTTCCTTAGTTCTGTTTCACTGCTTGTGTTAGGTTAGAGCAATTATTCAGGTTACAGTTATTTCTCTTCAATTTAGATGGTATAACAAGCTTTTGTGGAAGATAAACGAAATATTGATTCCATGTTAAAATCTATTACACTTAACTCTGTATGCCTAATTAAAATTGCAATACATTGTGTGCTTATTATAGGGTCTATAGACTTGGCATACTGCAATCTTCTTTACAGAGAATTGAAGAAAGGTTTGGAAGGGCTGATTCTTGAGAGCAATCTTCATCTTCTATATCTGGCAACTCCATATGATATGACTTCTAACTGTAGCCCAGATTGGATGATATACTTGAGACAGGTGAGAATTTACTAGCAAACATGCATTGGGGCAGATAGTAATCCTGCTTATAAACTTTAGTTAAGTTTATACACATAGGAAATGTAAATAGTGGGGTAAAGATTTGATTAAAAGTTAAGATATGCTATTTTATTTTCAATCACAGGGCAGAATCGCTTTCCTGTATTGCATAAAAACCCAAGTTCTCTTTTGCATCTATAGTATTTGACCCTGTTTGGGGAAGACTGTGGCATGAAACACATCTTGTGAGTTGTCAGTACTCCAAATCCCAACTCTAACCTTGGTGCTATCACCAGAGTCTGGTTAATCTTAAACAAAACTTTCCTATATAGTTGTATGTAATCACATCGTTGTACTCTGGCAAGAAAACCACTATTAAATTAATCAAGAGCCTTCTGATGTTCGCTCATTTAATCTGTAGCTTAGAGAGTGTTAAGTTGTAATCTTTGTTTGATATCTGAGTCTAATGCTTAACTCTAGCCATGATTGCAACTATTACACTGTGACCAATACCTTCCTACAGACTACTGTGCTTATGTCAGCCTTAGCAGCACAGCCCTTATCCTGGTCTTGCACACTCTGTAAGATCCACCCATAATACAACTAATCCCTTTTCTGTAAAGTGCTGTATACTAGGGTAGCACTAAAATCTTTAATTTTGTTAAAATGTGCCATTCAGAGATGGACAGTTACAGATAATTCAAACAAGTAGGCGAGGAAACTACAGATCTGTATCTAGTGACTATAGTACTAGTCTAGTGTCTAAGTACTATATAGAGATACTGAACAACATTGTTTCACTTTGAGTAATAAACTTGTGTTTTCTATAATAAGAGAACTAAATATCTGAAAATTCTTTATAAAGCTATCCTGGAGTCTGCAGAACAATTGCTTGGAGAACAGCCTTTGATCACCGTTCGCGGAAGACATTAAATCCAGGAGATACTTTAAGGTTGATGACATTTCTTGGAAAAAATATGCGAGCACTTACAAGTGACAGTTCTCCCAGACTTTTAACCTGTTCATCTTGAATCTTAAATATACAAGTAGATGTGAGAAAGATGATGCTGTGTGTACCTTAATACTAGAGTAGGCTATACATTTATAAAAAGAAAAACTTCATATGTATGCACACCAGAAGCTTATCAGCAGAACACGTGTGCAAATGTATTTCCAAACCAGTGAAATTCAAGATGAAAAAGAATGAAAGCTTGTCATTCATGGAAGAAAAGGGAAAGCAAATTATCTGTCTGCAGGTGGTATCAGTATTATATAAATTTGATGTGAATTACTTTTTTTACAGCTGAATAGAGCATATTTACATTGTCTGCAGCTGTTCTGATTCATAACACTTGTAACTTTAAATGAGTTGTTAATAAATAATCTTGACTGTAGTCAATCTTATCTTAGTTCAACCAGCTAAGTGCAGCAGAGCAAAAAGTAGCAGATATTGTGGGAGTTCCTGAAAGCTTTATTACAAAAAAGGCTTCTGGTCAAGCCATCAGAAAGGTAAGCTGGAGATTTCTCACACCTAAGATGACAGTTTAGTAATTTCATTTGATTATTTACAAATTCTAGATTCTTTTTCTGCTATTGTTCTTTACTACTCTTCTACTTATTAAGGTTCTTTCAACCTCATTCATTGGTTTTCTTAATGTTGTTTAATGTCTTTGGGTGTAATATAGATGTGTATTAGAGATGAAAATAATTTCTTTGTAGCACTAACTATCTTGAATGTGATATTGGCTCTGAATTCTAACTTCCTTTATTCCTAGAATGTGGACGGTGCTGCTGTAAACAGGCTCTACCTGTCATTTGTCCTTTATACCCTACTGAAAGAGACCAATATATGGAGCGTTTCAGAGAAATTTAATATGTCCCGAGGATATGTGCAAAATCTCCTTAATTCTGCTGCCTCATTCACCTCCTGTGTTCTACATTTCTGTGAGGTAGTGTGTTAAATGAATTCCAATAAATTCTTTGGGACTGGTTTTACAAAAGCTGGAGTTTTGTTCTTTTACATTAGAACTGAACACAGGTGGTGTATTTCACCTTTCCTGTACAAAACCATGGTTTTTCACCTTTTCTGTACAAAAATTTTTTTCCTGTTCAGAAAAGCATGCTGGTACAGTGATACTACTTATATTAAAAGTAAGCTTTATGCAATGAGAATATGAAAATATACAAACTGTGCAGGCCATTGATTAGTGTCAGTGCTGTTGGTGAAATAATTGACAATTTTACCTTTATCTTGGAAATAAGGCCATCTGCTTGTGGAATGTCATCTCAGGAAAACAGCTGACTTTGCTTGTTCTCTTGTTTTTTTTCCTCTGTTGAAATAATGCATCACTTAGCCTTCAGAACTGCCCCAACTTTAGCGTGTTCATCTGGAGAGTGTTGAATACAACTCTGCAACTAGCTGAAAGGATAACTAGAAATAATAGTGCTTCCCCGTCTAAAAACCAAATATATGCTTGTTGCTGTAGCAGAGCTCTTATCAGTCCCACCCCAAATACAGAACTTAGGAACTGATTTTTAGTGATCTTTGTCTCCGCAGGAATTGGAAGAATTCTGGGTTTATAAAGCCTTGCTGACAGAACTTACCAAGCAGCTGACATACTGTGTTAAGACAGAGCTCATCCCTCTGATGGAGGTAGCAGGGGTTCTAGAGGTTAGTAAACCTGGCTTTGTGAGATTTTTCAATGTAAACGTATGCTAAATATTGCTGTGCCTTTCAAGTATACCTGGAACACCAAGCTAGTTTTTTGAGAATTTGGCATAGTGCGGATATCCCACAACAATCCTGGAGGTTTGGGAAAAAGTGGCCTGTTGAGGAAATGCGAGCTGGAGCCAGTGATGTTTTTTCTTTTGGCTGCTACCACTGCAACAGTGAAAAGTCTGTGTTTGGACAATAATTTAGCTGTATACTCAGTTGGAAAACAGAGTCCATGTTTCTTTTGTGGTAAGTTCATGGGAGTAAAGAGGAATAAGAATTTACATATTGAGTTAAGTTAGAAGATCCTCACAGAAATATGTGAAGTTCTCTTGGGAACTTGGGCTTTTACAATCACTTGCAGTGCTGCATGTATTTTAAGTAAGAAACTTAACCGGTCTCTGAATTGAAGACTCCTATCAAAGTAGAAAATCTTTTTGGGCTTCAGTGCAAGCTTATAAGTAATCACTGGACCTCTTTGGAAAAAGACCTAACTTGCCTGTTCAGCCTATTGTAGAATCAGTTTGTCAGAAAACCATTGAATTTAATGGCAGTAAGGTCTTATTCTGAGAAGCTAAACAAGGATGAATACTTAAAGCCTAATGGGTTTTTTTTGTATATATCAAATTTTCTCAATTGGATACAAAAGGTAAATAGTCTTTTTTCATTGCTTACTCCATATGGGAGCGTTTCTGTGTAAGGGCAAAAACAGCATGGACAGGATGATTCTGCTGAATTTGTATTTTAAAGATAGCAATAATTTTGAAGAGCCATCACCAAGGTACTTCTGCAGTGGAGTTAAAACTATACTGACAGCTGATATTTGTAGCAGGTAGACTGTCATCTTGAACAGATGTGATTTGCTTAGATTCTGTGGAGGAAATGATAAAATCAACCTTAAGGTTACTGTAGTGAAAGAGAAAATTATTTTCTGCACATTTACTCGAACAGTTTTTGAAGACCAATCTAAAACCTTTTCATGAGATTTAAGTCATTAGTGGGGAAAGAGTCTATGTCATCAGTTATACTGTGCATATAATAGTCAAATAAAGCATTGAAAATATTTGCTGGCAGTTAGTGGTTATTTTTGGTGAAATTAATGACACCTACTTCATATCAATGAACGTGCATAGTCCTTAGTTACCATGGAGGAAGGTAATATACTGTAAGCTGTTACCTGTTGGATGCTAAAAAAAAACCCACCATATGCTGTCAAATAAATGTCTTTCTATTCCTTGTTGTCTTTAAAAGAGGTGGGGGGAATAAAGCAAAAGATAATTGACCAAATGTTTGGAGGTGGAACACTTGTTTATCAAATGGGTATTGCTTCATAACTCAGTATACTAAAGCCTTGGGTATACTAAGTTACCTTCCACTACTAATATAGAAATGCATTTTAATTTAAACTCTGTAAAGTTCTAGCAATATTCGTTTTGCAAAATAAATGTTTGCCCAGAGACCCTCTGTTAAGCAAATACTACCTGGCTACCTTACATAGCAACAGGATCAAACGAAGTTAAGAGAAGCAGATAATGCACACCCACTTACACTGGTGATAATCAAATTCCAGAGAGTCTCTCCTGTATATGAGAGCTCACAGCCATGACTTGGCACAGAACTAGAGAAATACAAAAGATACTGTGAGATGAAAGGAAAAAATATTTATAAGCTTGAAACAGGAAAGTATAGTCTTTTCTAGAATTTTGTGAAAGCTCTGTTCTGTGAAAATTCTGTGAGGGGAAAAAAAAAATTGGATAAAATCAGCCCTCCTCTCACTTAGACACCTGCAAAGAATGGGAGACAGTCATTCTTCTCAGTGACAGTGAATGCAGAAAACCTGGTAACAAAAGAGGCTGTCAGAGTCAGTATCATCTAGGCTTGGATAAAATAATGACAAATGGGTTGCTAAGAGCTGGGTAAGATTGTATGGGGAGGTAAATCTTGGGGGTAAAGCTGTATTTTGGGGGAGTAAAGATTCTGAGTATTCATGTTCTTAGAAAGATAAAGAGAATTGGATTGGTATGCAAAGATTAAATGTTTGAGGTTGGTGCAGAGATTGGCACTTAATGGTAATTGTTATTGCCTGTTCTAATAATCTAACACAGTTTTGGACTTGCAGGCACGAGCAAAACAGCTTTACAATGCGGGGTACAAGACTTTGGCACACTTGGCTAATGCAAATCCAGAAACTCTGGTCAAGATGATTGAGCACTTGTCACTACGTCAAGCCAAACAAATTGTTTCATCTGCAAGGGTGAGTTAAAAACAAAGTTATAAAAACCTCTTTCAGAACTTCCATATGTCAAAAGTGGATGTTTGAATGACATTAAAAGTGAAGGATTTGGTTTAGCTAGTGTATATTTGTGATCCAAATACAATGCATTAAGAATATATTGAAATATTTTCTTGACAGTATCATTTATTTAAGATGGTTAAGAGTAATGAATTGAGCAATTGCTGATCTCATGTTCCTGAATGCCATGCAAACTTAAACTTTTCTTAAAACAATTTGGTATATACAGGATAGTGGAAAGTTGTGCAAAGGGCAAAAATGTTTCACAGCTTGTGTGGGAATTAAATGACTACCTTGATCTCTGTGCTGAGTCATAACTGAAAATGCTCAATTTTGCCAATACCTCAGGACTTACCTTACAGAAATTCTAGTGGTAGTTGTGATAAAAGAACAGTTTTTTCAGGACTGGAGAAATTGAAACCAACACATAGGGTTAACCTCACCTATTTAAGTTGCTTTTGTTGTGCCTTGTTTACTCTTTCTTTTCTAATGGTTTTCCATTTTGAATATGCATTATTAGAAAGGCCTTCACCTAGTATCTGCCTCTAAGGCATGCTTAGTGCCTTAGGCACACATAAATAATCCAAGGGAAAGGATCTGTAACAAGCATTGAGTTGCGCCTAAACAAAAAATACAGGAAGTACTCTATTAAGTGGTGGTATTTTCTCTTCTCGGTCTCCATTAATTATCTGCTGTTGCAATGGCATTGGCTTCATGTTTGATTCTGCTTTTGATAAAGTCAGGGAATGCCCAGAATTAATGAATGGGTGGTTGGTGTAAAAATGATGCAGTCAATAACAAACCCTTGGTTTGTATATTCTTATGGAGTAAAAGTACTAACTTTGGGGTTTGGGCAGGTTTATGTGCTTAAAAAAAGGTCATGGCCATTTGATGTTGTTGTAGGCTCCTTACTGCTTTTTTGCTGCTGTGTGAGCCAGAAGAAAGATTATGCAGATTCCTCATCTACATCAGTGCTAAATGCAGCAATCTAGCTTACTCTCATGCTCAGATATTAAACTGATGGAGTTTTCTCTAACTGGGAAGTTAGAAGAGTGCTTGCATGTATTATGTTACGTGTGCAATAGTTATACTGTTATACTTCGATTATCAGCTACAAACACTTCAGGGCAGTAGATTAAACAGTTCCTAATGTCTGGGGTCGTATATATCTGATGTAAAATGCTGCAGTAAGAAATTTTGTTTAAAGCAAGAAATTGGCAACTTGGAAGGCAGAACTTACAAATGTTTATTCCAACATGGAAAATAAATGGTTAAGGTTAAAAATGCTCTTAAGTTTGTCATGGCTTAACACCACCTAGCAACTAGGGCAATGCAGCGTCTTGCTCACCTCCTTTCTCCCCCGAGAAGGGTAGGGAGAAGAGGGAGAAAAGGACGGGAAGGCAAAAAAAAACCCAAACCTTGTGGGTTGAGATAAAGACATTTTAATAGAACAATAATGGAAAAAGAATAACAATAATAATAATGGTAAAAGAATATATGAGACACAAGTCACTCTCACCACCTGGCGAATTGGTTGCCCAGCCAGACCTGAGTAGAGATCGCAGATCCCACCACCCCCCGGCCAACCCTCATTTATATACTGAGCATGACATCTATGGGATGGAATATTCCATTGGCCATTCCCTTGTTCAGTGTGTGCTCCTTCTCAGCTTCTATGGGAAGCTGAAAAAAGTCTTTGACTTGTATAAACATCACTTAGCAACAACTAAAACAGTATGCATTATTGACATTCTTTTCATACCAAATCTGAAAATGCAGCAACCACTAGAAAGAAAATTAACTCTCAGCTGAAACCAGGACACAGATCTAGACAAAACTGGTTTATGTTCTGTTAAATTTTGTGTATTATGTGATAGCAAGACTTGAGAATACCATCTATGTACTGTATGAATTCTTGTGTTAGTGTTTTTCATATGGGTATACACTAAACAGTAAAAAATGTTGGTAGTAGTACTTGCGAAAATGCCCTTTGAGGTAAAGGTACTGCGGTCCTGTGAGCAGCAGCAGAAGGTTTTTTACAGACCAGATGCAAGTTTGGAAAGAAACATTGTTGTTTTAACTTGTCTAACAGTTAAAACTAATGCTTATATTAATTTTCTATTTTTTTCCATTATAGATGCTGCTGAATGAAAAAGCTGAGGCTTTACAAGAAGAAGTTGAAGAACTCTTAAAGGTGCCTACAGATATCCCAGGGACCTACTGACCAACTGTCATGAAGAAAAATCATGAATCTAAAAATTGAAATATTTTTAATTTTTAACTTTCTTGTGTAAAGCTGCTGTAATTATAATAAATATTTAATGTCTTTTGTATACCTCAATTTTGTGTGAGTTCTGACTTCAGAATGTTTCTTGGGAAGTTGACTTCGTTTGAAGGCTTTGATTATGAACCTCTTGAACAATAGGCTGGAATCAAAAAGTGTGATCTTAATTCATTCCTGTTTTTTAGACATAGCCCTAGGAGTGCTTTGGGGACTGGACTAACTGCCTGGTGTGTACCTCTGCCTAGAGGGTAGGTTCATAACTGCCTTAAATAATGCATTTACATTGGATATTCCCTTTAGGACACGTGTGCCTGAATGAGCTACTGCAAAATTGCTGCTTGCAGGAAATCTCTGTACTCTAGGTGTAGCTAATGGAAGGAGAGAAACAGAGTTGCAATTCATAACAAAGGAGTTGTCCCAGAGTTGTATAAGAAATTGTAAATGATGCCTAGTTTAAGCCTTGTTAAAAGATGCAAATATCAAATTCAGCCTCTGGCAACTCCAGGAGAGAGTTCTTTCAGTATGTTTCTGTAGCAGTCTTCCAAACAAAGTTTACTTTTTTTTCATGTTTTTAAATTTCTTTCTTAAGTGTGAAGCCTAATAAAGACAAAGGTTTGAAGAACTGATTTTTGAGAAGCCATATCAAGTTCTAAGACTCCATGGCTGTGTGTCAGTCACGCTAGTTAAGATATTTAAAGGCATCTGAACCATATTTGCTCCAGCAAAAAGTTAGGCTTCATGAACGTGTAGTTTTGAAGATGCCTGAAACTCCTTCAGTTGTGATACAGTACGCTCCTTTTCAAAGCTGGTGTGTAGTATGTGAATGTGTTAGAGCACTGCACATGAAGACAGATGTGAAAGCTGTGACAGACTGCTTGGTTGTCATGGTAGTCAGTATAGTGGCACACTTAAATATGGCATTTCTATCTAAAATCAGATGTCCCTTCTCAGTAAAGCAAAAGTAAGATAAACCTTAGTTAAACTGTCTTTTTTATTCAACTCAGGTTGATTGTGTTTGGATTCTAGAGACATACAGGAATGTCTTTAAATCCAGTAGGGTCATTAGTGGTTGAACACTTGACTGAAAGGGGTTATGGTAAAAAAACTGATGAAAAGGCTTGTATTTATACTGCTTGTTTTGTTGTTGCATTAGAGAAATAATAGGCAGCAGTTGAATAAATTCTTAGATTCACCAAGGGGAAATCATGCTTCACCAATCTGATGGCTGCCTATGATGGCATGACTGGCTGGGTGGGTGAGAGGAGGGCAGTGGATGTTGTCTACCTCGTTTTCAGAAAGGCTTTTGACACTCTCCCATAACATCCTCATAGGTAAGCCTAGGAAGTGTGGGTTAGATGAGTGGACAGCGACATGGATTGAGAGCTGGCTGGATGGCAGAGCTCAGTGGGTTGTGATCAGTGGCGCAGTGTAATTGGAGGCCTGTAACTAGCTGTGTTCCCCAGGGGTCAGTACTGGGTCCAGTCTTGTTCAACATACTCATCAAAGACCTGGATGAGGGGACAGAGTGTACCCTCAGCAAGTTTGCTGATGACACAAAACTAGGAGGAGTGGCTGACACACCACAAGGCTGTGCTGCCATACAGAGAGACCTGGACAGGCTGGGGAGTTGAGCAGAGAGCAACCTATGAAGTTCAACAAAGCCAAACATAGGCTTCTGCACATAGGGAGGAATAACCCCGTGCACCAGTACAGGTTAAGGACTGACTTGCTGGAAAGCAGCTCTGCAGAGAGGGACCTGGGAGTCCTGGTGGACAAGTTGACCTGAGCCAGCAATGTGCTATTGTGGACAAGAAGGCCAATGGCATCCTGGGGTGCATCAAGAAGAGTGTGGCCAGCAGGTTGAGGGAGGTTATCCTCCCCCTCTACTCTGCCCTGGTGAGGCCACATCTGGAGTACTGTGTCCAGCTCTGGGCTCTCCAGTTCAAGATAGACAAGGAACTACTGGAGAGACTCCAGTGGAGGGCTATGAAGATGATCAGAGGACTGGAGCATCTCTCTTATGAGGAAAGGCTGACAGACTTGCGTCTGTTTAACCCAGAGATCAATACTTATATGTATCTAAAGGGTGGGCATCAAGAGGATGGGGCCAGACTCTTTTCAGTGCTGCCCAGCGATGGGGCAATGGGCATAAATGGGAAATTCTATCTCAACACGAGGAAAAACTTTACTGTGAGGGGAGCACTGGAACAGGCTGCCCAGAGAGGTTGTGGAGTCGTCTTCTCTAGAGATATTCAAAACCCGCATGGATGCGTTCCTGTCCAACCTGCTGTAGGTGAACCTGCTCTGGCAGGGGTATTGGACTAGATGATCTCTGAAGGTCACTTCCAACCCTGAACATTCTGTGATTCTGTGAGGGCATTCAGTACTAAACCAGGTCAAGAATTTAAAAACAGCACTTTTTAGATGCAGCATGATTAATTTCCACTGCTAGATTCAGTGCCCACAGGGGAATCCTGTTACAAATGGCACAAATGGTTTTAGAAACATATTCAGTTGATTCTAACAATAAGGTATAATTGACTCTCAAGTGCAGAAGCAATATTTGTCATGCCTTGCGTTTATCTAAGCCTGTCTCTTAATGCCTTGCCCTTTTAATTGAGATATTTTTTTGACCAAATGATAGATAATATGATATTCTCTATTGGTTTATTTGCACTATCTTCAAAAGACAGGTGATGATCACTCTAGCATCAACTGGAGCACATCTCTAAGCGGTTGATGTAACACGCATGTAGGAAAACTATAGTGATGCCTTTAAGGCCTAACCCATTGCTCTAAAGGTTTATTGGTGCTTTATGGTGTTCCTCCAAAGTTTGAAACAGTCTTCAATGGATTTGGTGTGGGGGGGAAAAACAGAGTAAATTACTGTAAAATTATTCTGTGTACTGAGTTATTGCAGTAACTGATGTTGTGGAAATAATCCATTAATTGCTTACAGGAGGAGTTAATGACCTATTAACCTCTGTCACAATACTTTCCATTATATTTGTACCTGTATACTAACTAAAAAGAAAAGAAAAAAGTGTACATTTTTATTTTTGCATTGTGGAGGGGAACATCAGGAAAAAATTATTTCTGGCAGCTGTCCGTTGTTGAGTCGTGCGCTGCCCATCCTCACACTTGCACATCCCCGTAACAACCAGCACTGTTGCAAGACCAGGTTTTGATGAGATGCATGCTTAGAAACAAAGTCAAGTATTCCCTACAAATGCTGGAGCTGCTTCGAAAATGGTGGCAAAAGCTGGTTTGAAACAAGCGGGTGGTTTCAGGTCTGCATCGAGCTGGCCTGGGAAGAAAACGAGGTTGGCATTTGTCGTCTCTGCTGCTCTGTTTATTCAGGCTGTGCTTTGCCAGACGGATGAGCACAACTCCCCCAAGGCTTTCTCTGTGACCTTTGATAACATCAGAAGTGACATGACTGAAATGGCAGTGATTTGCACTAAAACTTTGCTATATGTAGCTTGTCTTATTTTTCTGAAATCAAACTTATCAAGCAAGGCACTACACACCTTTCACATTGCTTTTTCTTTCTACACTGTGTGTTAATGTATGACTAAATGCTTTTCACAGGACGCTTTCTTACCTGGACTTTTCCCCCGGGTGGCTGGAGACAAGCGAAGGGAAAAAAAGTATACAACAGATGCTGGTCACAGTATTTTTGTGCTGCTGGATGATGTTGAGGTGCATCAGTGTCAAGTACAGTACTGGGCTCACAAAATGCAGTATAACTTGCAGGTGTCAGAACGGGTATACATTGGTTTGGTGAATGTCTGTTAGAGGCGGTTGTGCTATGGGAAACCTTGTGCTAAGGATGGTTTCAGGATGTTTTGGAAAGCAAAGTTTTCTCACTTGCTTCAATGAGATGTTTAGATCCTAAAGCCTGTGCTAAAGGGAAAGAAGCAACAATGATTAGCCTATCTATGTGAAATAATGATAGACGCTTCAAAGCTACAGTAGGTCGTAAAAATACGCTGTATAGGATGTTCCTGCCAATTTCTTCATAACCTTCAGTAAATTGGACCAGAGCTGTGGTGTGTTTAAGTCTCTTCAGGTTGCAACTAGTGCAGAGTAAGTGTTCTGACCAAAGACCTCAGAGCACGTTTCTTAGTCTTTATGCCTGTTCACTCCACTTTCCAACTTGCCTGCGCAGACCAGTTCTTCTGTTTGTGCAATTCCCTTCCTTCCCCTGAGCCCATAATTCTGTACTTTCAGGAATCCCTGCACATAACTTACTGAAAACTGTCTCTCTGGAAGGACTGGTAAGAGGGTCAGGCTTAGGTTAACGTTTAGCTGTTAATTTTCATTGTGTGAACGAGACCTATTGTGTTCCTGTGTTCTGGAAAGCCGCTTCCATGTGAGCTAGTCCTGCCTAGGCAGCTCTCGCTTTGTCCTTCCTTTTAAAGCTTCATTTCACCTCTTTCAGCATGGTGGTCCAGCGCTGAGTATCGTTTGTAATGAGATCCACATATTATCACTTAAAAGCTTTGTTTTAATCAGAAGAGAGGCTGAGTGATTTCATGGTGCTCTGTTTGATGTGCTGGAGCTCAGCAGCTCCTGCAGCACCTGAATTTGTCAGCTGCAGACTCAGTGGAAACAAAGTCTTTTAGCAATACCTATAAAGATGTGTGCACTTCGAAGAGAACTGCTAAAAACTAGACCCAAAGTGTCATTTCCATCTCTGAATAAACAGAGTGTTTGCCATCTGAGAATTCAGAAATAAAACCAGCTGGGAGTGCTGAGAGCTGTGTGCCGTGTCAGGACACGGTCTGGCTGGGGGCTTGGGGACAGGGAGTAAGGAAAGCTTACAGAAACACCTTGATAGGCACCTCTGTGTTTTTAGTTTCCAGGCTCTGTTGGCATCAGCTTAGTCTTAGTTTCATCTTCCTGAGGCTTCTTATATAGAAACATAGATTAAGTGCTACTCTGACACAGGTCAGTTCTGTTCATCCACCCAAACAGTGCTATGGCACAAGAATTGTTAGCCTTTTGTATGGACAACCCTTTCCTTCTGAATTCCCTTAATATGCACAGGTAAAGCACAGAGGTAGATATAGATATGTAGAGAGATAAATATCAGTTGTTGGTTCTTGCCCAGGAACAGCAGTGGGCTCGCTGTTAGCAATAGCATGGTGCTGCTGCTGGATGATTGATTGAAATTCCTGGCAAGTTTTATTTTTAGTTTTTCCTCGTTGCAAAAACCGAGTCAGTGCAGTGTGTCCACTAATGGCATTGCTGGTGTGGGAGAAGCAGAACTGCCTGATAGGAGCTGCATGACCAAAGCATTGAAATACCACAAGGCAGGGGCTTGGCTTTCTGCGGAGCGAGGAAGCAGGATGGGATGCTGGTACGGAGCTGGCTTCAGACAATACACAAGCAGGTTTAAGCCTAGTCCTGGTTCTTACACTGTCCCCTTGTAGCTCACAGGGCATCACTCAAATTCTGCCTTAATTTCCATGAGGGTGAAAACACCTCTGTATTCATCTCCCCTGCTTTGCAGTGTTTAAAAATGAGTATAAATACAATGTGAAAAATGCCCAGGCGAAAGCTGTCAATTCCCATTTAATACCTGTAGCTCTTCCAGATGGTAATGCTGGAAGGTATTATTTTCCAACTACAAAGTTTTGGAGGCTGCTAAAAGCATAACACGTGCTAGACCTTTCGGACCCACATCTGCACACAGCGATTGAATCCAAAACGTAGTATCGACCATTTGAAATACATACCTTATGCTGTTGGCATGAGACATACAGCCCAGTGGCGAGTGACTCCAAAGAAGCCCATTGAGGAAACGAAGCAGTGAATTCAAACAGAAAAAAAATCTCTTGCAGACTGCATCTCACCTGATGGCTGTTAACATTTTCTGTACCTATAGTAATGCCTTTAACCTGTTTTGCAGCAATGATTTGTCACACACTGAGCTGCATTCTTAATTCCTTGGTTCGTTCCTGGGGTCGGGTAGTTTGCGTGGGGCTCCAGTCATCTGTGGATAGATGAATTATTCCTCTGGCAGATAGTTACCCCAGCCCTTCCTGAGGGCGTAGGCATATAATTGGTGGTGTATCCCCGAAATAGGAAGTGTTACACTGACTAAGATACTGAGACAGTCAGAAGTGTAACTGATGTTTCCTTTCTGGCAGAGTTGCGGATGTGTTTATCAAAAACAGAGTTAATTTGGTCTAGTTCTTCTCGTTCTGGTGGTGAGTTACTTAATAGTGCAAAAATGTAGAGCAAGCGGCAACAGGAAGGGCCAGGCAGGCGAGCACTTGAGCCACACTGATTAATGCCCCGACTTCGGTGAGCGTGGGAAGCGCTGCACCCAAATAAAGTAACAGATAAGATTGGACAATTTGCGGTGTGTTCCAGCAGGCGACCGTTTTGAGAACAAACTTAGTGAGAAACATGGATGCTTCAGGATGAACTGATGCAGATGGGAAATGTCATGGTGGTGTTAAGTGTAATTGTTTAAAAACTCTGCAAATGTTTCAATAGTGTGCATATTGAGCAATACCTGCCCCATAGCTTCAGCCGGTTGCTTCCCAACAGGGCTCCCTGACAAGGCCAGATGTTGCCAAAGAAGAAGGAGTTTCGGCACAGGCCGGACTCAGCAGGGAGCACCCAGGAGGCAGACCCAGAGTGTGCTTGAGTCTTTTTTGGCAACAACAATTCCAAGTTGCATGTTGGCTGTAATTATGAAATACTCTTGTTGCAACAGCATGGCAGCGCAGGGAAGGTGGGTTTCAGCCTGAAGCAGCAGGTTCACCAAGCAGCACTTGTCACAGGCTCGCTGCATGCTGCCGTGACTTGGTTTCCCACAGTTGGAGGCCCGTGGCTGGGACATCAGGCTGACGTCTCATCCCTTGAGCAGCAGCAGTAGCAGTGTTCAGCGTGCAGCAATTTTCCAGCCCACTGTTTTTGCACGCAGCTGCCCTGGGGTCGCACGGGCAAGGCGGAAAGCTGTAGAAGTTGGCTGGTCGGCGTGCCGCGCTGTTGGAAAGGCGTGAGCAGGCGAGGATCCAGCTTGGAACGCAGGTTCATTTTGTAAGGGTTGAGGCTGTCTGTCGGGAGAGTAACCCTGGGCTTCAGGTGTCTTAGCGCTGATTTGAGACATTGAGGCTGGAAGAGCAGGGCCGCGCATCAAGGATGCTATTGCAGCCCGAAGCCCCTTTCAGAGGGTAAGGGGGTGTGTGTCTCGGCTCTGGCTGCTCACGATATCCCTCTCCTTCCCTGCGGGGAGCGGAGGGCTGCGCCCCCATCCCCGGGCCGGGCCCGCCCTCCGCGGGGGTGGTGCCGCCGGAGCGGCGTGGCGGACCGGGAGCGGAGGATGCTGCTGCCGCTGCTGCCGCCGCTGCTGCCGCTGCTGCTGCTGCCGCCGGCGCTGGCGGAGGGGCGGCGGGTGGCGGTGCTGCGATTGGGGCTGCGGGGCAGCCCCCGCAGGGAGGTGAGCCCGGCTTTCCTCTCCCTCACCCTGGACGCCAGCCTGGCCCGGGACCCGCGCTATGTCGCCTTGCTCAGGTGAGCCGCCTCCCCTCCCCTTTCGGGCAAAGGAAAAAGGGCCTTTGGGGTGGGCTGGGGGCGGCACAGGGATCCCCCCGAGCGGGGAGGGAGATCCCCGGCAGGCAGAGAGTCTGCAGCCGGGGGGAAGGGAGCCCGGGCATCCCGGCGGGGAGCCGGTAAAGGCGCTGCCGCCCGGCGTGCTCCGGAGAGGCAGGGCAGGGGAGCGAGCTGGGGGGAACGGGGAGACCCCATCCCTGGAGGCTGCTGGGTCCTCTCTGCTTCGGGATTCACTGATTTCATCCTGGCCGGGGCAGCGAGGCGGTGCCTTGCCGGGGGGTGCGAGCGGCGCCGTGTCGCTTGTGCCCGGGGAGCGGGCGGCAGGGCCGGGCGGAGGCAGGGAGGGAGGGAGGGAAGGCGCAGGTCGCTGGAAGGAGAACGGGGATCAGCTTGGGAGAGGAGCTGCCTGGCGAGCAGAAAAAAAAAGGAGAAGGAAACTGCCGGGCAGAGGGGCAATGTGTGGCGGGGCGGGGGGCTGCTGGCTCTGCCGCTCCGCGAGATAAAAATCATCTGAGTCCTCAGGCAGCTTTGTAGACATTTGCCGGGGCACTGCCAACAAAAAGTCAAATAAATGCTGAGGAAGGTCTGTCACCATCAAAGCTGAATCAAGAGATCCTAAAAATTAAGCATTTTTTTCCCCCTTGGGTCCACCGAACAACTCTGGACTAACGAGTGATGGTGTTCCTTGCCTGTTCTTTTGGCTCTGGCTTCTCTCTTGCCTTTTCTTCCCTGCATTTGCTTTTTTTTTTTTTTTTTTTTTTTTTTTTTTTTTTTTTTTTTTTTTTTTTTTTTTTTTTTTTTTTTTTTTTTTTTTTTTTTTTTTTTTTTTTTTTTTTTTTTTCTT